>JALPQI010007042.1:0-57194 GCA_025490895.1 Thaumatotibia leucotreta | reverse complement strand
GGGTGCCGCCGGCAACGGGGCGGGCCCAAGCTGCCGGTGGTTAAGGTCGCAGAGAGAGGAACCGACGGACTATCCGCGCCGTGTCCAGGATTACCGCCTTCTGCATCTGACCCTTGACCCAGCCATCTAGCGAGAGACTCTTAAGATGTTGGTCGAGACTCTTCGCTATTAAACCGTTCGCTGTAACGACTATCGGGACTATGATCGTCGAGTCAACATCCCACATGGCGGTTATCTCGTGGGCCAAGTCTAGGTACTTACTGGACTTGTCCTTCTCGGCCTTCACGAGATTCTCATCATGGGGGATGGTGACGTCGACGAGCACAGCCCGGCGCTGCGATCGATCTACCAGCACGATATCAGGCTTATTGGCTACAATAGTCCTGTCCGTGATGATAGGTCGATCCCAATAGAGCGTGGCACGACCATTTTCGAGAACTGGTGCAGTTGTGTACTTGTAGTATGGCACTTCGACGTCCACAAGGCCGTATTGAAGAGCAAGCTGTTGGTGTATAATACTGGCTACGAGGTTATGTCTGTGCAAGTACTCGGTGTTAGCAATCTGAGAACAACCGGAAATAATATGCCTGAGTGACTCACCGGGACGGCGGCATGCCCGACAAATGTCGACCGTACCGTCCTTCAGGATATATTTCCGGTAGTTATTCGTCATGATAACCTCGTCAGCAATTGCACAGGCAAAACCCTCGGTTTCTCCGAAGAGGTCCCCGAATCGTAGCCAGTTCACCGACGCGAGCAGATCTACGTCAGGTCCCGTGAGGGCCTTGTAGAACCGCCCGTGTAGCTCCTTGCTCTTCCATACCGCCTTGCGGTCCTCGGTGCTTAGTACCACAGGTTTGCGCCAGTTCTCTTTTGCCAAGGAGAGCGGCGTGAGGTTCTGGTCTACTGCCACCACATCTCGATGCATCCCGCACTCATTGTTAAGAAAATAGTTTCTAAGATTGTACACCTCGTGGTTGTGGAGGTTTTTGGCATTTAAGAAGCCGCGACCCCCACACCTCCGCGGGATGTACAATCTCATAACTGATGAGCGCGGGTGTAGCATTCGATGTGTGGTGAGCAGTGTACGGACCCTTCGATCCAGGGCGTCCAGCTCGGTCTGAGTCCACCTTAGTACGCCAAAGGAGTATGTGAGTATGGGCATTACCCAGGCGTTGAAGGCGCGCACTTTGTTGCCTCCTGACAAAAGACTGTTAAGTACTTTTGTGAGCCGACTGAAAAAGCGCTCCTTCACCGCCTGTCTAATTCCCATATCTTCAATACCCAAAGACTGTGACATACCAAGGTATTTATAGGTTTCTGCTTCTGAGATAGATCTGAACGACATTGTCTCAGAAAGCTGTAAATTTGTTGAATTTACTACTTTCCCCCGCTGCACATGCATAACCGCACACTTATCGACACCAAACTCCATATTGATGGCACTACTGAAAACTTCTGTGGTTCGCAGTAGCTCCAACAAGTCTTGGCTATTTGGTGCAAATAATTTGAGATCATCCATATACAGAAGGTGAGAAATGACTTCACCCTCTCTCCGAAGCCGGCAACCTAGTCCTGAATCCTTCAGCAGTGTGCTGAGGGGATTCAGAGCTAGGCAGAACCATAAGGGACTCAGACTGTCACCCTGGAATATTCCTCGCTCGATCCTTATGAAGTCCTGCGGGCCAGAGGGGTCATCTCCGCCTCCTGGTTGACGAAGAACTGTGGTCCACTGCCCCATACACGCGCCGAGAAAGGATCTTAAAGCTGCATCAATTTTATACAGCTCCAAGACCCTTTTCAACCATGAGTGAGGCACCGAATCATAGGCCTTCTTGTAGTCAATCCAAGCGGCGGAGAGGGTCCCTTTGTTACGCTGGACTTGCTGGCAAATGGTCATGTCGATGAGGAGGAGCTCTTTAGTACCACGGGACCCAACCCTACATCCATTTTGAGCAGAGGCCAGAACATTGTTCGCAACAATGTGCGTGTTAATTTTTGCTCTCAAAATGGATGTAAGGAGCTTGTAGAGTGTAGGCAAGCACGTGATGGGTCGGTAGTTTTTCGGTTCCGTGGTACTACCGGACTTGTAGAGCAGGAAGGTTACACCTGTTGTTAAGGAAGGAGGCAGGGAACCAAGCTCAAGGGCTTGTTGGAATTGCGTTGCTAATCGCGAGTGCGAGCACCGAAACCATTTTATCCAGAAATTGTGCAATCCGTCCGGTCCAGGACTTTTCCAGTTCTGGGCAGGTCGGATGGCACAACTTACGTCATCGGGGCTGATGGCAACTGCCTCCATAGGTTCGATGCTCTCGCACTCACGTTCAACAACGTTCATCCAATCGCCCTCCATGTGTCCAACGGGCGCCGACCAGATGCTACGCCAGAAATCAATCATGGCAGTAGCATCCGGCAGATGCGCGTCGGACAAATGATGATCGGTTTCCTCCCACCTTCGGTATAACTTCCTTTGGTCACTTTGGAAGAGACGGTTTTGTTGAAATCGGTCCACACGCTCTCTGTAGCGGCGGATACGGCTTGCCCATGCATAAACTTTCTGCTTCAGAAAGTCAATGCGCTCTGTGAGGTTGGCCATGTAGTCGCAGGGCATAATGCCCGTTCCTGCGAACGCCTGGTTCACAAAGCGCATTACTCGGGGGCGGTTATTGCCCCCCCTGAAGCAGATCAGCTTTGCAATGAGGGCCCTAAACGATTCGATACGACGCTCGATCCGCACTTGCCATGCGGGGACACCTCCGGCGGTCCTAGGTGCACGGTCAGCGTCCGGGAACTTGACTCGAGCACCACGGCACGCCGCAATGGCCCCGCAGTACATGATCGAGTGCGTATCGTCTAAATCTTTACTGGACCGTATGTACGGCTCCAGTAAAGCGTTTAGGGCTCCCATTAACGCTAGATTGCGTCTATTCATGGGCAAGCGTGGTAACCGTGGCCTAGAGTTGGGTGTGGAGCGATATGCCATGATCGCCTCTTCCAAAGTCCTCCTCAGATGCTCATCAGTTGCAGTACTTACACTCTGACTCGCAAAATACTCCTCATCGGCACTGGGATCAACCCGCGGCGCCCCCGGTGCCAAGTCGGGTGTCGGCACCGGATCCGGCGACGTGGCGGGCTGGTCCCGCGCCGAGGTGGCAGCTGCGCGAGTCGAGAGGGCCTGCAGGCGAAGCCGATCAAGTGTCGAGTCATCCAAACGCTTAGAACGTAGAATGACCCGCACCTGATCCGCTAGTCGTTGCTCCGATACGGCGATGGCGGGTTCAAGAGCCTGAAACAGAGGCAGAATCCTGGAACGGTACGCGGTCAGTCGGGTTCCCCCCTCTGTAGCCTCGTAGTAGGCGCGCATGCAATTCTCATTCATTGTCTGAGTCCATCGCATGCGACGCACTACACCACCGGCAGCGGGAGCCGTGGGCGGGGCAGTATGTCCCGCGGGCCCCAAGCGTGCCGGCAGCGGTGGCCGCCCTCGTCGCGCAGGTGGTCGTGGCGGCGGCGGCGGCGGCGGCCCGCTCTCGTCGCTGGATCCGCCTGTGTCGGGCGCCGTAGCAAATTCATCGCCCGACGACAATATGGACGGAGAGCTGGACGAGGCGGGCGAAGGTGGAGGTCGTGCGCTGGTAGTCTCCGCTCGCGTTTGACTCCTCGTTTGCATAATATCTTGTAATATGTCCGCGTCTTGCCGTGTTAATGATCGGCCGTGGCCTTAAATGTCAAACTCGTCATTTGGAAATCTTTGCGTATTTCCGTATTATTTCGCTTTCCCAAATTATTGCAGATGTTGTTTAGTGATTGACTAAGTTTTATTGCCATTTTCAAGTATAAAACGCGTATAAAAGTAAAATATTTACAAATTTGTTATGCAAACACGTCTGTCAGGTGTCACAGCGGTTTTTTTTTTTAAATAATAATTAAAGTATATTTTTCTTATTATTAAGTGCTATGAAGGATATGGCAAAATTACTTGTTTGATAATGAGTTTAATATAATTACTCATTGAAGTATCGCATACGTCTTCGATCACGGGTTAAGGGCTCGCCCGAAACGTCAGGATGATATTAAAAATAGGTACGCGATAGTCAAAATATTTTATAACTTTTGTGCAAACTGCGAAAATTCACCATTTTATTTCGCCCGAAAATTGTCAAATAATAGTATTTTATGCAACAGTTGTTTAAGAGAGGTCAAAAAAGGCGAGTGGCGTAAGTAACAATTTGAGGCGAAGCCGAAAATTGTTAATAAAGACGCCACGAGTATTTTTTGACTCGGTTAAACAACGTTGCATACATTACTTTTTCTACGACTAAGGAATATATTAATCACAAATAAAACACAGTTTGTTATATGAAAATATACTTGAATTATTATACGTTTAATTCATTTATAGAAATGGAGATGTATGAATAGTGTTGTTGGAAATATTTATATTGGGAATGGTGGATGTGATTGAGTTATTATTTACATGTATGTCAGAATTCTGTTATATTATTTGAGATATAGTTAGAGGTGTGGTGGTTTGAGAGATATTTAGTGCTGGTTGTGTTGATGTGATCTGGTTCCGGAGTAAAAGTTGGGGAGCATTGTTGGTCCGGTATGTAAGTTGATTGTGTCTTCAGTGGTCTAGTTTCTTCTATGGAATTCATTAGTGTATTTGACACTTTTTTGCTTGTAATGGAATTATCTATATGTTTCTGCCACCGCTGTGGACTTCCATCCGCCATACCGTTTCAAAGCTGTCACATCACAACCAGCATCTACCAATATAGTTGCAGATGTTCTTCTGAAACAGTGCCCTGTGTAGAGCTCTGGGTTTTGGAGACCAAGATAAGATGCAACATTTTTGTCTAAGTGGCCGAAGGTGTTTATACCTATATTTTGAGCAAAACATTTCCCGTCTGCATAACGCACAAAAAAGTTCAAAGTGTTGCAGTTATCTGGGCGAAGAATCATGTACTTTTTGCAGATATGGTAATATTTCCCTGTTATTGTAAAAGTGCGATCAATCCGGTTCTTGGTGTTCATTATATGAACCACTAGCGTTTCCTGGGCATCAAAAATATTGTTATTTTTTAAATCGTGTAACTCTTGCCGGCGACAAGCCCCCATTATTCTAAAAATTACAGCCACCTGTAACAAGAAATAGGAATCTAGGTGTTAAAAATCCTTACAATGTAATTAAATACAATATTTGCATACACAGAATACCTAAATAACATAATTAACCGAATATACTAGTGCATTAATAAAACAACAAATATGTAACTATATATTTACCTTGTTGAACAGATGATTCCGATCAGCTTGCTCAATGAATTTTTTAATTCATCGGGTAAAAAAGTTTTCGATTTTTTCGCCTTAAAACTTTCTGACTTTCTTTTCAATAAAGCCAGCAACTTGGCGTATTTAGATATCTGTTTGGTGGTATATGTTGAGAGTTGCCTTGAGTTTTGAATATTCAACCCAAAGTGAAGACGGTTTGAATAATTCTATGAGGCTTTTAAAATATGCCAATAGGACATTCATATTATTTACAACAACAACACATATTATTTAATTTATTTTCTTCACTTCACAGTCCAAAAAAAGATGAAAAAAGAATTTTAAACAAAGGACCCCGGGCCTAAAGTATGGAAAATGTGGTTTCAGTCAAATCTTCTGAAATTTTGATATGTTATAGATTTCAGTGCCCTGAACAAAAAACTCTATGAGTGCTACCACGGTTTCCGGGTCCCTTTCCATGTTCTGTTCGATTTTGTACCAGATAACAAAGTAGTACTTAGTTCTACTTCGGGTCTATTTATTTAAACAATTGACATTAGTTTGAAACTTTATCGTGATAATGCTGGTTAGTTAAAGACATAAAACGTCTACAATGTCAACTTCATACGCACGTGATTCACTTATCGTTAATAGCTAAATGTGTATATTACCTACTTAACATTGTAAAATATGAACTCATTCAAACATTAGAAAATATGGCGCTACTTTTAAATAGAGGACATTGCTTCGTATGTAATAATGCTGTTGTTTTTGTGCACTGCGGTGGATACCTACCAGAAAACAACGAAGAAAAAAATCAATCTGCTATTTCGTTCAGAGAATCGAACAACATGCCGGTTGAGTTCAACAACGAGTCCCGTGTGTGTATTAATTGTGACCGATTGCTGAACTCAGCCGGCATTGTATGTAGACGTTTTATGTCTTTAACTAACCAGCATTATCACGAAAAAGGTTCAAACTAATGTCAATTGTTTAAATAAATAGACCCGAAGTAGAACTAAGTAGGTACTACTTTGTTATCTGGTACAAAATCGAGCAGAACATGGAAAGGGATCCGGAAACCGTGGTAGCACCCATAGAGTTTTTTGGTCAGGGCACTCAAATCTATAACATATCAAAATTTCAGAAGATTTGACTGAAACCACATTTTCCATACTTTAGGCCCGGGGTCCTTTAAAGATTGCCGCACAAACTGAAAATAATAGTGAAAAAACAAATGACGCAATGCAATAGACACGGTAACGTTTTTTTTTTAAACTGTCAGTTACTGCCTGCCAGTGACGATTCTAAAACACTTGCGTTTTTTTCCTTACGTTGGTAGCAATTATTTTAGATACGTTATTATTTCAGACTATATGAATCCAGTTGTTTGTTAAGTTGTCAGGTTTGCGATTTGTTGTAAATTGAGTAGGTATCTCTGCTAGCAGTTGCATTTTAGCGACTTTATAAGCCTAGGGTGTTTTTGAAGAATAGAGTATAATAGACTTTTCTAAAATTGCGTAAGTCCTGCTTTTATATTTGTTGGCGGGACTATATAAATGACAGATAAAAGTGCCGGAGTAGAAAAAGTAATTTATATCCTGACCACTTGTTACGAGTATGCGTAAAACGTACCTAACCTCCAATAAACCGTTCGGCTTAATCTCAGTTTACGGCTTTAGCCGTAAATTCAACGTTACAATGGTTTTACGATGTCCTTGAGAGCCGCATTTAATCCTTTAAAAACTGGGTCACTGGTCAAGGATTACATTTAAAGGATCCTTGGCTGTAAAATTGTAAGTGTCGCCCTTATAGTCTCCTTCAGTTATGAAGCTTCTTTATGTACTCAGCTTTAGAGTCTAAAATTGCTCATCATTGAATTTCACTAATATATTGATAGGGGCTCATGTTCGTTTAAACTTACCACTTAAGTACTCTTAACTCCACTTAAGTGGATTTTGAGACCACTTTATTTTATGCCTCTCTGAAATTATGCTACATTTAAACTTAAGTATTTCACCTATACTGCGATCTATTAAGAGACCTGAATATGAGAATGAATAATCTAACAGAATTTATCTCTACATTGCTCATGCAGTCATAAGGTCATAGATCTATGACTTCAAGTAGATAAAAAAATCTACATTAGGAAATAAAATGCATAATAATTATGATGATGTTGTAATTCGACTAAAACATAATTTTCATAGTTTATCAATAGGCCGTATTCTGAAAACCACTCGTAGGGTTATGATGAATGTTATAATTGTCCTATTTTTATCGTTTTTTGTCGTTCATATCGCTATAATCATAGCGACTTTCATAGGTATACGAGCTCGTAGCTCGTCACTGTGACAGTTAGAAATGGTACGGAATCAATTTCCTTTACTGTATCTATTCTATTTTCAACGTCCCTCCAATTATGAACACGGATTCTAAATCAAGGCCACACCAGTGGCATTTCTGAATAAACTAGATGTCAATCGCCTGTCCTTTCGGTTTAATAATAGATTTGAATTACTCTTTACGTATTGTATTGTATTTTTGTCATTTTTACTGATGATCATCTGATACGTAGAAACGTACAATTTTAGCAAAGTAACATGAATGCGTGTAACGGTTTTTTTAGTAAATAGTTTAGTAAATAATTACTCATATTTTTGGTTAAAACCGCTTTTGCCAAAGATGAATCAGGTCGCAAATTACAAATACAGCAAACATTTATAAGTAGTAGACATAGACTAGTCAAAATTATATATAGAAAAAGCACATAATTATTATATTTACATCTATTCATTATTTATTTTATATAAGTGCCTACTTTTCGATTGACGTTAACTGATTGGGGCTTATCCTCTGTCGGAAGGAATCCATTTCGGTTCACTAACATGTTACTTGTTCTAGGTCACCCGAAGTTACAAAGTGCACAAGCTTCGCCTGCAATTCATACCGAAGAAGCTCCAACGCATGCACTTTGGGCAAGTGTGCGCAATCAAGTGCCATGAAGACAGGCCGTTTGTCTTTGCCAGCGCGGCTTGGGACAAGACAATTAGGGTATACTCCTACCTAAAGGCCCGGCCACGACATTGGTCTAAGGCGACCAGCGGCGAGCGAATCCTTGAGTTGGAGCGGGATGCTGATATAGGTACTCCCTCTCACACGTATGGTTTTCCGCTAAGCCGATCGCCTTAGACCAATGTCATGGCCAGGCTTTAAGAGTCTCCTCAAATCAATCCACTCGGAATGCCGAAAAAAGCTTTATGTCGACGGCATAATGGCCTGGCAACGACATTAGTCTAAGGCGACCGGCAGGGCGGAAAAGCATACGTGCGAGAAGGAGTTCAGATATCGGCCTTTCGCTCCGCTTCTATGGATTCGCTCGCTGCCGGTCGCCTTAGACCAATGTCGTGGCCATTCCATAAGAGCAAAAAATCCGAAGCCACGTCAGCTGAGACGACACGTGTCGATCGACACCATTTTCACGCGATTCTACGTCGATTGATTTGGTGAGACGCTAAGATGGACTTGGTTATAAGTAGGTACTTACGTAGTAGTTTTATTGGAACTGAACAGTGAGATCAGGGTAGGCAGCGCATAGGCGATTTTTTGTTCACTATGTCAATGGGCCTCAGTTCCTGCTTTCCATCAGGTGGGCTGAGAGCTCAGTTGTCTACCTTCGTCACATAAAAAAAGAGATGCTTTATAAATTATAACCAAACCTTACGTTTGTAGCATGGCTTGAGGTAAGTATGGGTATGGGGATTTAAAAGAAAGCCAATAGGCACTAGTTGACGATTATAATGTAGATTTCTGATAAATACTTGTACCTAGAACAAACAGTTGGTTGGTAATCAAAACTCACTAAGTAACAAATACCTGATTAAAATAAAACTCGTATCTCAGTTTCGATTCAGTACTGACCTATGAGGCTGCTAAGAGTACCTAGTAACAGTTTTTATAGAGAGCTTTGGTTATCTGCCGACGAAATGCTACACAAGGTTGTCATGAATGTAAATTTTGCTCTATCAAACTTATTTGAAGGCAATAACGAGTTGAAAATCGAACATTATTTATTTCTATATTTTAAGAATAGTTACTAACTCAAACTCTCATAAGGTTGAGTTAATAACCCAATGTTCGTAGATAAAGTATTATCTCATAATGCCCTTATTATTATAATGAGTAGCTTAAGTGTGTCTTTGACTATCCAATTATTTTGTTTTCTAAGTATAATCTAGAACAATTTTGCACTAACGTGGCTCAAAGAACAAAGACAATTTAACAGCTCTGCTATTATAAAAACTTGAACAAAATCGCTTTTATTAATTTACCCGCAAAGTGTACAGTACAAAAGCTTTTTATAAATTAAATGTGTACTTAATGCCAGAAATGTTATTTTGCCGCGGAGATATTAAACTGTGCCGCTTAACCTTTTGCAACCTTCTGCAAATTTAAACAGCTGAAAAAAAGGAAATGGAAATGTACATTTCGGAACGAGCCTGTCGTAGCTGTGGTTGCTTTAGCACGAAACACAACATAAAGGTATATTTCGATGGATAAAATATACCTACAGACCATTTTTGGCCTCCACATTTTTCTTGCCACTCATAGGTAATGTGCTCCTGGGTCACCCTTCAAATCACATTTTAATAGCATAAAAAAATACAAATTTTGTTTATTTTCTGACACCTACCTCCATTTTCCTTCTTTTCCGTAGTGGCTCAACCATTAATCATTTTAGTAGAGTGTACTTATATGTGCTGGATAATTTCTTCTAGCAAACTCAACTGTTGTCCCCTGGGTGACGGGGCAAAATAATAAGAAAGAATGGTTGATCCACCCATTTATATGGGTAAATCAACTTTTTTCATGGTTACGGTGGCCTAAGTCACGCTGCTTTTATGCAAATTTATGATAATTAGTAGTAGTAGTAGTAAAACACTTTATTGTACAGAAAAAAAAAACAAATCATAACATGAAAAATAATCACTTAAAATAAGTACAAAGGCGAACTTATCCCATTAAGGGATCTCTTCCAGTTAACCTTTGAGCAGTTGAGGAGAACTAGACACAGAAGGCAGACAAACTGTACAAAGTGATCAGAAAGAAAGAGAAAAAAAATATAGTAATAAAAAAGCTAATCTAATCAAGATATGTATACACATACACATATAATATAAATGTCCAAATATATACTCATAAACCTACATAATATATACACATGAACAATATACATACATAATACATACATACATACATACTACATACCGCACATGAAATAGTCAACACTCGTCTGCAAGCCACAACTTCTTCAGATTAGCTTTCAGCAACGCGACCGACTGACACTGTCGAAGAGAAAGAGGCAAAGAATTCCATAACTTGACAGCGTAAACGGAGAAGGATTTATTATAGGATCGGTGCTTGTGGGAAGGAATAGAGAGGGACAAATTCACACTAGAACGGAGACGATGACCACTACCGTCTGCCAAATACTTAAATCTATCTGAAAGGTAAGGAGGAGAACACGGACTAAACAAAACATTAAAAAGAAAGGAGAGTATATGTAAGTCGCGTCTTCGGCGGATAGGAAGCCACTTAAGACGAGAACGAAACGATGAAACGTGGTCAAACTTACGTAAGCCAAAAACGTAACGTATACAGACGTTTTGCAATCGTTCAAGTTTGTCAAGCAGTTCCTCAGTAAGGTCCAGAAATGCAACATCCGCATAGTCAAGAATTGGAATTAAAAGGGTTTGAACAAGGACAACTTTAGTAGGAAATGGAAGGAAACTTTAATAATAATTACACTATGCAAACATGCTTGTAGTCCATGTTTGTAGGTGGCCCATTAAGGAAATGGATTTAACACCAAGAAAAATGCATGTTTGCATTGTTTAAGCATCATAATTTTGGATTAAACCAGCGTGACTCAGGTGACCGTAACCATGGCGATAACAGACAGATAAAGTTGATTCACCCAATATACTTATGTGTCAAAGTGTTTCACGATATGTGTCAAAGACGTCAAATACTGTGGAAAGTATTTAAAAAAAATAGTTTTTTTCTTATGACTGTTACGCTATGATAAACGCATTTTAGGAAACGATTTTGTTACCATGCTGTCTTAGTCTTGTCACACTTAATTGACAGACATCAAATGAACAAAATAATCTATAATTACCTATCAAATGCAAAAAAAAATTTAAAGTGCATTTTTGCAATAGTTTCATTAATAAATTCCTTTTTTTGTGTACTGAGGCATTCAAAACATCAAAACAAAACCAAAAAAAAATTTTTTTTGCAGATTTGACCGAAACTCATGTAACATTTTTTGCTTCTTTTAGTCTAAGGAATATGCTTTTAGATTTTTTTCGTTTCGTCACGGGTACATTGTATATGTTCACTTAAATTATTGATGCCAGGCTATGACTTAAAAATAAAATTGTTCCTTCTGCATGCAGCCTAAATAAGTAAATATACATAAACACGTGTGACCGGCGCAACGCGAGGCTAAGAAGGAAATAGCAAAGGTGAAATATATTATGTCGACTTCTGCTCACTCACCTCTGAACTTCAATATTGGATTTATGCTAATATGAGCTCCTCACTCAATTTTACGCTCGGAAAAATAATTTGTGCCACTGTTCCCATTTGGATGTTGTTTATTAATATAACACGCCCGTGGAAGTGATACGTGTAGGTTTTTGTAAAAGTTGTTCAATGGAAAGTATTTTCTGGTAAGAAAATGACATATTTTGTCAGATCTAGGTAGTAAAAGAGAACCTACAGTGGAAAGAGTACCAAAGGATCTATTTGTGCAGGAAATGAGTTGCTTGCATAAGACCCAATGTACAGTCAGCTGCAGAGAAAAGTAGACCCATTTGTATGAAAGGGGGTCTACTTTTCTCTGCAGCTGACTGTACATTACAATTTGGGTGAATCAACTTTTTTCTGTCTGTTGTTACCATGGTAAACTGTGTCTATGCAAATAAATATTTTGATTTTTGATTTGATTTTGGTTACGGTCGCCTGAGTCACGCTGATTTTTTGCATAATTATGATACTTAAACTATGCAAACATGCATTTTTCTGGTGTTAATAAACCCTTTCCTTGATGGGCATCTACAAAAATGGACTATATACATAAATTAATTAAGGAGCATAAATTTGCATAAAGCCAGCGTGACTCAGGCGACCGTAACCATGGCAATAACAGACACAAAAAAGTTGATTCACTCATTTACACTCCACTTCATTGAAATTTAAACATTTTCATAAACTCACCAAAGTACCTTTTCCTTTCTTTAATTTATTTTACAAACAAACGGTTCCGCACTATTTCTTATATCACTTGGTTATAACTATCACTATCACCAACTTAAAACCTTAAACCTGAGTTCACATACATTTTTAGTAAAAATATTGATTTTTATTAGTATTAGACGTAAAAATAAATATATCTGCGACCATGTTTCACGATATATGCGAAAGACGTCAAATTCTTTGGAAAGTCAGCCATATTTGTTTAAACTTCTTTTGTTTTCTGACGAAGAACCGTATAGGAAACACTCGGTATATCAACGTTTACGCTGCATGTCGGTAAGCTGTTTCATTCCTGCAATATCACCTGTGTGACAAACGGCACAAAGCCAACCACTAAACGCGTAACTTGTAAACGCGAGCTGAATAATACATGGACTAGGGCTGGTGGGAATGACCTAGGGTTGTTTAATGTTTACGGGACTTTTCAACACTTTCGTAATAAACAAAGTCGTATTTGTGTTACTTTCCGTAGAAATTAAGTTTCAAGGACCTTGTGACAAATATTGCAAAAGACATTGTACCGGATACGCACTCTAACGCCAAGACAATAGAGGTCTGCTCAGATATTGGTGATCCCCTGACTGCTCACATATATTTATATCTGATGGCGACAGCACAAGTAGGTATAAAGCTTTGTAAATGACGGCACAAGGCAAAATAAGGTGTTATATATACAAAAATATGTCCCAGGGAATTTTAAGTCTATGTAATAAGAACCTCGTAACATATTTATAAGAGGATTCTTTCGATACATATTTTTGCACTTGACTGTAGGACAGGATCAAGCGGGCAAGATCTGTTCAAATGATTTTGTAATCTAATTTTGGAAGAATGTAACTACGTTGTTTCTAGTCGTGAGATCCCTTTGTAAAGGAGTCGTGATCGACAGCTAGTAATTGAAGAGCCACGTACTCGTATGGATAATACTCGTTGCACACCAAATACTCCAACAACCTATTTGTTGTTTAAGTGTGATCACTGAAATTTTACCTAGGCCAGCCGTTGTACAGTCGAGGAAAATGAATGTTTAGCAGTTTAATCGTCCACATAATCTGTTCGTATTATAATGACAAATTACGTCACATACTCATGAAGTTTTCTAGTTTTATTTCTTGCTGGGTGAAACGGTAGTTCGATTTTCAAACTATATTTGTTTGGTAATCAGATTGTGACAATGACTGCCAAATGACAAAGATACGTCAAACTCAATAATTATAAAATATTGTTTGGATTCTTTCGATATAATATTGCGAAAATTACAACCTAATCTGATTAAAAAACTGCACGTGCGGACTTTGCTCACGAATAAGTATCTGGATTTTGATTGGTCGTCAACAATTTTCACAGATGAGAAAACGTTTAAATCTTGCATTCGTGGCAGATTAAATATATGGCGGCGTACACGTTATCAAGAAAAAAACGGTGTTTAACTTGTGGAACTGGATGAGTGCTGATGGCGTAGGCGAACTCCAAGAGCAAATGCAGTGGATTATGTTACGATGTTGGAAGAGAATATGCTTCCCAGTGTGCGAATGTGTATTCACAACAGGAGATGCCTAATTGTTCATTCGAGCAAGATAATACACACGGCTAGAATAACTAATACCTGGATCGATCGTCACCCGAAAATGACTAAAATAATATGGCTGGCTAAATCACCTAATCTTAACCCTATAGAAAATGTATGGGATCGGAATTAATGGAGACCCGAAGCCCTCATCCAACATTGCAATCAAGCATGGGAAGATATCTCCCTGGGATGGGACCTCTGCACTGAGCTAGTAACTTCCATGCAAGACCATTTTTTAGCAGTCCTAATTGTCATAAACAACCACGGGCTCCACACTCGTTTTTAAAACATGATTTATTTACTAATAAATATAAATAGGCAAATAGTTTTTTATTTCATTTCCTCGTGTAACTTATTAGATGAAGGGATTGTTCAATCCTCAGTTAAAAGTATCCATTACTTAAAATTATTACCATCATCAGGTCATCAGTCAAAAAAGAATAGAGCTAACATTTATTTGACAGATACTGTTACCTGTGGCCCTACCGCAAAAAACGAAATTCGTAAATTTCGAGGATTTGTCTCTCTCACTCTAATGACGCCTTCGTTTGAGTGACAGAGAAAAATCCTCGAAATTAACGAATTTCGATTTTCGCAGTGGTAGGCCTGGGTATTGAAAAATCAGTCCTTAGTCGTGTTAGTGCGTTCGAGTAACAAATGTCAAATAACAACATACACAGAAATAAGTATCCTATTCCTGTCAACTTCAATACTTGTCACTGACGTTAATGCCAAAGACAGACAAAGATAGAAATATGCTGTTTTCTTCTATTTGACGATTATAGACATATCTTGGTTCGTTATTAGTCGCTTGCAGTCGGAAAATGTAGCACGACTAATTTCAGAATTATGGCAACCTGCTAAACATTCATTTTCCCCGACTGTACCTACACCTGTAAGTTCTTACGTAAGTTATAGGGACGGGTCTATAGTAAGGAATGAGATAGTCATATACACCTCTCATTCCTTAGTATAGGCCGTCCCTATAACTTACGTAAAAACTTACAGCTGTACGAGCGCTCTTACATTTATGGCGGGAATTTCAAAAATCTTGGGATGTTTTCAGAAATTGAAAGTTATGATACTAGAATAAATTTTTGATTTTTTGTGCACACATAAGAAACTTAAGGAAAAACGTGAATAATATACATGTAGGTATATTATTATTAACTTGACATGCTCTCAGTTAAAATGGACGAAAAACACATAATTATATATATTTACGCTAACCTGTTGTATTGCTTATTATTAAATCACAGACAACTTAGTGATACCGCAAGGAAATATCTGTCAACAAAATTTGGTTGATAAGAACTTAGCGGTAGGTAGAAAAACACTTGATATTATAATTATCTGGCAACCCTAAAGCACCTGCCGACACAAAGCATCCCTGTCGAGATTAAAATATTCCACTCGTTGGCGGTTAATTGTTCAAATTATTTATTAAGCGCTCCTTTTCACAGTTTTGAGCTTCTACAAAGAATAGTTTTCCGTTTGTTTTCGGCGTTATGACATTTTATACACTGAATGCCTGTAAGTTTTCTGAAATACCATGTACAGATGCAATGCAAAATGTTTATCCTTCGTATATTCATGGAAACATCCAAATTTATTTTTTTCTCATTTAGTAAACTACTTGCCAACTCATTTTCATGATCACGTATATATACCCCCGAGTCTTTTATAGGGAGGATGGTCGGGGAGGTGGACACTGGATACGGCCGCGGGCCTACAGTTTAGGCCGTGGTTGTTTCGGGCTAAAACGATCACTCCCGAGCATTTCCTAGATAACACACCATTCGGACGCCGTGGGCGACTGGTCGCTGTTGGCCACGGGCGGCTGGCCGAAACGACCACGGCCTTAACGCAAGGCCTATAATTATTTCGATTGATTGTTGTAGATCTGGGACATTCGGTGCCAAGTTGGTTGCACGATGACGTTCGAAGGTGTTGATGTGTGCAGTAACAGTATTGATTTAAAAGTAAGTACTTACATTAAGGAAATATATACACGCGTACGCTAATTAGGTTATGTAGTGACGGTACATTTGTCACCAACCTAATCCTTCCCGAGGGTGATGCAAGAGTCAACTAAGGGACTGAAGTATCACTGATCATTAATTTATTGAAGATTGATGGGCAGCAGCAGCTTCACTACATACCTAAAGTGGACACACTACTGCGGTTGCCAACCCGCTTACCCAGCAGGACGACATTGGGGATATACACCTATAGACCTATAGCAGACCTACAGGAGATACCGACGCTTATCGTCATACCTCGCAACGGATGTAGCGTAGCAAAACCATAGCATTTGACAGTTACTGTTGCCGCGGTGTTTTTTGTATTCGTAGTACAAGATGCTACAGTGTTGTAATTTCAATTCTAATAATGAAGTCCAAGAATTCAATTTAGAAGCTGGTATCATTTTGGACTGGTATTGTTTTTAATAAGCGTCGATACCTATGTCCAACAGCACTAAAATAGATTGATGAAGTGTGTGTGTGCCTTAGTAAGTAAAGTACAGACAAGTTAGAATCTAATATTGGTAATCGTATCGGTGCTAAATAATCTTAGTCACATGTCTGAAAGTTTTTACATTATTTTATGTTTAACTCCAGGCTAAATTGTATTGTACGGATAACAATAAATACTTAGTATTTGAAAATTTATGCGAGTTTGGCAAACAACTTTTGTTTGATGTCTAACCTTCAAACAAGTAAATTTACGAAACCAAAGATTACCTCCTAGAGGTAGAGCACGTAAGATAAGGATTCCTCTCTCCCCTCTCTTCATTAGTGGCTATTATAAAAAAAAAGAGGTATGCTGCAATCTCTACTGAAACCCCAGGAAGTTACAAAAACCAATTACTTGGGTATGGCACGTTGTTATAATGGTCGTGAAATTGACTGTAGGTATTATTTAAATATATATTGTTGACATTTTTTGTTACATTTTATAATATTTTGGATAACTTTTCCCATTAATTTTTTAATGCACAGATCTAATAATAAGTGATCTTTTTATGTACGGCAATGGAAATTCTTTAATGTAGGCGCTGATTACTTCATTTTTTCTCCCAATGACATCAATACGTAAACCACCAGGGATCTATGATCTGTCAGAATTTAAACTTTACCCGCGTTCAAGCCTTGCGACTCTACAGTGCGGCGCGATTAGTGTGTCGCGCGTAGTGACAAAAACACACCTGAGTTTAACCGTTTCATTATATTTATACTCGTAGTCATCTGTCATTAGGCATCTGACGTAAGAGCTGTTACAATGTACAGTACCGGCCAATAATATATCACATACAGGTTTTTTTTCAGTCGAACTTTTTTTTTATATCTGTAAGTGGTTTCCACACTTTCCACCTTACGACTAAAGATAGTCTAGGCATAGGCGTTGAAAAAACTTGGCATCAAGTAGTGGTTTTTTCATAAAGAGTTTTTGCGTAAGGCATGGATTTCGTAGCATTTTTTTTACTACAGCTATTTTAGCAATATGCTGTGTCTCCCATTGTAACTCACAATACTTAATTGCAGTATGCATCATAAAACTGTGCAAAAGTACCAAAATAATATGCTCTACATAATATGATCAGTACCAAAATAATATGACCTACATGCGAACATCTGCCTTTTACTCTATACAGCATACACGCTCATTCAAAAAGTCACGAATGTGATGTATTATTGGCCGGTACTGTAGGTACCTACTGTAATTTCCTTGAACATAATGCACTTTCTTTCAGGAGGTAATCAATGACCCAAACAGATTAGAAAAGACAATTTATACGCCTAGCGCAAATTAATTTAGCAAAAGGCATAGTAATTATATTTCATGGCAATAAGTAATTTGGCTCGACCTTTGTCTAATATAACTTTCAACATCTTAGAGTAAATTTGATTAAGTAATTGAAAGCGTCACTTAGTGTTTATACTTAATTAGTACGTATTTAAGCGTTTAATTATTCCAGTAAACATGCTTAACATTTTGTATCTTAAATATCTTCTTGATAGTATTGTGGTACCATTTACTTGTAGTGTCATAGGGCCTTTCTAAACAAACAATTTGGAAGGATTAAGAGGCGCGTTTTGAGTTCAGTATTTTCGGTTTCATGCTTTATCATGCTTTTTTGTGTGTACGTAAATAGTTTTACTCTTGTCAAGGAGTACCTAATGAATGGCTAACACTACAAAAACAAGAATCTTTATCTATATTAAAATTGATTAGTGGTAAAACTAGATACAGCTTCAGGTTGATTTATAAATCAGTGGCCAAATTTTGGAGGAATAGTTCTGAAATCATATTGATGAACTTTTATTATAGGACAAGCATTAAATAAAATAGAAAAAAATCTGTTTATCCATATTTTCGCCTACTAATATCTCAGGGTTTGTATGAAATATTCGTTTTTTTCGTGATTCAGTTGTTGGCTCCATAGTGAAAGTTCAACAACAAAAATATATGACCAATGAATTAATTTAGCCAGTGATCATAAATCGCCTGGTACCTAAAAGTATTTATTTAACAACTAATTTGCTAGCATATTCTGTTCTTCTCATATGTAAAGCTTATCTAATATTTTGAGCGGCGTCCAGCAAAGCTAATACAAAGCACTTTTAATTAAAACTTGCCTTTACTTTGGCTGCAACTTAGCGGTCTAGTCTAAGCTTTAGGGATGTGTACGTCCGAGCGAATTTCATTCACCATTCAATGCCGTGTAATTAACACAGAAATAAAGCAAGGACGTAAAGTTTTCAAATAGTTTTATTTTTATCCTTACCCATACTCTTTTAATTTTAATACGATGCCTCAAAGGGTGCTGTTTGTGTTCTAATTCTAAAGAATGTCCTACAAGCTTAGTACAAGTATAAAGCTACAGTATTTCGCGGGCGAGGTAGACCGTCACTGTCTAACTTTACTGTGTTATGCAAGGTAGCCAAAAAATATGTGCAATCCCGTTGCCTATATCGTTTTGGGACTCAGGTTCCCTAGGAGGTTTTCGAAAGTTTAAGAAGGGCCCTTTTTTAAGTACGTAGGTATTATTGCAAATATTGCAATGGGTTTTGTTCTTCCAATTTGTATTTTACTTAGTTTTGTAATGTTAAAAGCTGTGTAACGATTACGACCCAGACTTTTTTACAGGTTCCAAACAAACTTTTTTTATTTTCTGCAGCCCTAGTGTTTCATCTGCAGTTCAGTCGTGCCTCGACACTCGTTATAAAGTTTGATGCTCTTAGTTCGTACTTTGAGTTGAAGAATATTATTTTCGTACTTTCATTACTTTCAGTTTGTAAAGCGATTTCAGCTTTGCGGTGTGCAGACAGGTTCCCAGCAGACTTAGTTGACAAAGTTCTGTTGTATTACAGGGACAATGACAGTAAACTAACATTAGATCTAAAATTTTAAGTCATCCTTATAATTTGAGCCTGTAATCAGCCACGGCTGAGTATACCTCGGACAGTGGCGATAAAATAAATGAAACAAACATGTCGGTACCTGCACCAGTCTAAGCTCGTGTAGGTGCACGCACGCGATTGTGTGAGTGAGGTAAGTCATGCCAGGGTAAGTCTGTGGTCACCGGACCGAGGGGGCGGGGGCGCACTTTCGGTGGGAGGCAGGGTGTGTTCATACTGTACGCTAGTACTATTTTATTATAGTGTGGAATAAGGCTATATTTAAGTACTCTACCCTTTCCAATCTTGAACTAGTCTTATCCAGAAGCGACATTTTAACAGTAGGTATATTTATTGCCATATTAGCTTAAAATCTCACATACTACTTTTCTCTCTCTCTCTTTCTCATTTAAGAGCTGGGATCTTGTCGGTAGAGAAAACGCTACATAAGTATATCTATCTATCTTCGGCCACATTTATGAGAATTATGAGACGCATTGACTTTCTCCTTCAGGTCCTCTGTCATTTCTCCTTCGACTTCTTCTTCTCCTCTTTCAATCTATCTTCCCCTCAAGATGTTTTTTAAGAAGAAGCATTGCTAAAGACAATTGAGGATAGACGAGGAAAAATGATGGGACGCTTATTTCCCACGACACGTAGGAATGTTCAATCAAAATTTAGATAGTACCTACCCATATCCATGTGTACTAGAACGTACGTAAAATGTGATTTGCTAAGTATTAACGGTCAAAAGATTTTTGTACGGAAATTAAGCCCGGAGAAAAATGGATTATCTAGACTTAAAAATGGCGACTGTGTCTTTCAGTAAACGGACGTTGCAGATCTTCAACCTACTGGCCAGATTTCCAGTTAAAAATACCTACCTACTATAGTACATAGTATACCTGTTAATAAATAGGTACTGACGTACTGAATTAACTATGTGGATAGGCCAGACTTTAACTGCCTACAGCCTATGGTGATGACTGATGACAATAACTTTTTTGAGAATGACCAGTATTCTTCTACGTGTTTTGTTCGTAGATAGACTACTGATATAAATATACTCTGGTTCTCTATTAATTTCTATTCCAGAGGAATTGTATGAATACTTAAACTTGATGTTCATCCCTAGTTTTGAAGCTATCTTGCTTAGTTTGCTTTTACCTGGTGTAAGTTTTGACCGAAGTTTTCTACAGGATTAATATCTTCAGATTCTACCATTATCAAAATTTTAGTAACGATTGAAAATTTTAAGAACGTGCAATTTCATTTGGAGACAAGGAATTTAAATAAGTAAAAAATAGTAATTTGACACTCAATATTTGAATAATAAACTTCATATTGTTTCTATAATTTACCAGAGAGAGAAATCTACGATACCTATGCTAACGCTCAGTAGCACTAGCGTACCTATTTTGTCTCTTCAAAATGGCCGTTTAGTGTGAGACTTATTTTTTATGCTAATAATATGCTTAACAAACTTTATAGAAAACAAACACAAACTTAGACAAAGTTGATATTTTTTTATGTGCAGTTTCATGCTCGGTGATTGTGGCACGCTATTACTTTTTGTGACGTAGCGGGGAACAGGTTAATTACTTGTTTGTAATGTTTTGGAGGGATACTCGGACGGAATCAAGCGGACTGTCGAGCATTTGATGTGCTCAATGCACATATCATATTTCCCGTTGCTGAAGCTGCAAGTTAATGTCGCGGCTACGTTCCCCCATTACCTACTTCCTTCTGGCCTCCTTGTTTTCTTGCAGAACCGTAGGACGTCCCTGAGGTCTACTTACTTGTAACAGTAGTAATGTCATTTAATGTTTGCAGAGAAACATCTGCATCGCAGGCAGCTGGCAGCCCACGGAAGCACTAACAGTGTGGGATATCGCTGCTAAGAAGAAGTTGTCCGTAGTGCGCGTACAGAACCGGCGACCAGATGTGGACGGAGAGTATATTTATGCGTGCAAATTTTGGAATTCTAGTAAGGTAATAGATATATATATGTACATGTATGGATGTATTTATACATGCAGGAATGTATAGGTTAAATACATAGCAGCTGCATTATGTAACCTGTCTATTTAGTAATACAGCCTGTTTAATTGTATCTACTGACGTGCTTCAAAACTGTCTCTTGTGAACACGATCTCTTTTGTTGTACTACATTTTTATATGAAATGGGTAAAAAATTAAAGATCATTAATACGTGAAGACCTTAACACATTGAGCGCGAGGAACTCCCGAGAGGAGTCAAGCCAACGAGTGCTACGCGCTACGCTCGTAGCCGATCCCGTAATTTTTCCGCTTTGTAGCGAAAATGGACCTCCCACAGAGAACTCCCCTCGGGAGTTCCCGACGCTCAATGTGATAACCCAGTCATTAACTTTACTTTCTATTTCTCTCGCTCGCACCAATACGCGTAAGTGTGCTTACACTGGATGACAGTGGTAAATGTGGTAATCATCATCGCTACATACGGTAAGCTACGACGTAGCTTGTAGCACTACGTCGTAGCGGCTTAGCACGGAACGATATTTGAGGCCAAGCCACACCAATTGCGTGTGCACGTGCGCGTGTGCGTGGCGTCCGCATTGTAGGATATATTAATGTCATATTAGATGGCACACCGCTTGCGTGGAGTGCACGCGCGCGTTTCTAGCAAAACGGTGTACCATCTACTGTGACTTTTACATTCTAACTAATTCTACGTTTCTGAATTTACATATTAGTATATTGATCGATGATCCAAAACATAAGCAAAGAAGTATGTTATATTTATATCTCTAAACCCGGGTTTATAAGTGTCGTGCTAGGTATAAACACTATATGAAGGGTCCACGGAAAGAACGTGTCTAGTCAATTCAAATTACAGAAGGAACGCCTTACCTTTAACAGAATAAGGTGTGAATTCGCCCTGATTTTTTTAAGCACTGATGGATATGTTTATTCCGTTGACCCTTCATATAGTTCGTTTGAGACTTTCACCTCCATATATTTCGTAAGATATTTCCTAACATCGACTTATCTCTTTTCGTAAATTGTCTGCAGAACATAACCATGCAATTTGGGTTACAAATATTTAACAATCAATTTTAAACTGCTTTCTTTCCACTGCCCTTTAGCGGCCCGTATTTTACATTCATTACATTTATATTAAATTTGTGCCCCTTTTTATATCATTTTAAAGTTACATTATCAAAATAGCAGAACCAAGGGCTAGCAAATATTTTATTTCGAAATAAAGGGAAAATAAGAAAATAACTGCCTCTGGCGAGATCTCTTTGTGGAGCATTGGGCCGGTGTCTCAAGGCCACGAGGTCGAATGTCCCTCCGGGGGCGAATTTTTTTCTATTCTTTTGTATTTTTACACTTGGCTGGTCTCAATATTATAAATTGTAATTACATCTTACCTAAGAATGAAATATGTAGGTACTTAATGTTATTATACTAGGTTGCCATTATCTGGCTGAATATTATTTAGCAGAAATATTCTCCGCTTTAGTTTCTGTAAAATGGTATGATATACATTTTACAGAACTTTTAATCGAAATATCGTCGGTTACAAAACTCATTAACCCTTTATAAGGCAGAGACGATTTGGAAACCATTTATGGCACTTGAAATAAGTATTCTATTTTCAATGAGTAAGACTGACATTCGATTGACTTCAAAAATTGAAATTGAAACGTCAGCCCTATAAAGGGTTAAGTAACAAATACCTACTTGAAATAAAGCTCATATCATCATCATCATATTTCTATGTATAATCATCGTATTCCTCATAAAAGTCTGTCATTCTATTTATTACTGCGCGGCTGCAATAAAATTAGCGGAAATCAGAAAAGTGACATAGGTTAGGTTTACATGTCAAAAGACTATGTGAAATATTTTCAGCAATACAATAGTATTTAAACCTTAAATATTATTTCATGGAATACCAGCTGCTACAACAATACAATTTACCAGTAAACGTTTCCACTAAAAGTCTGGAATTTTATATGCAATCGTGCATCAATCAATTGAAGTATCAATCAATTCGTACAGAGCTGCATCCGAACAGCATGCTCGAGTGTAAACTCTGTAGGTAACTACATATTATTATGTATGTATGTAGATAGACTAGACAGACACATACCTACTAGGTACTGTAGAGGTTGTACATATAACAATCATCTACATTACTGGTTGCATTCGGATGAATTCTGTATTTAAATGAATGACATAAAATCAATATAATAGATAAAATAGAAAATTGTGTCAGTCACCCTTGAGCCTCCGGGTCACGCTTGTTCGCCGCGAATTATAAACATAAATTACTTCTTCTTCAAAGTCTACCGCTGAGTTTTATTACTCCCACAGTACACTATTAAACGTAACTTTACACTTAACAAAACATGATTCGAAAGACACACGCGGTCAAAGAATACCGGACAGTTGCAATTTTTCATCAGAAAATACTGCAACCATGCTGTTTTGAATTTTTTTTTTTAAATATAATTAGTGTGGGAGGATCCTTTGTAAAATTTAATTGTTATTGGCTTTTCCCTGAATTTATCATTAAGTATATCCAAAAAAATGCTGCCAGATTGGTTTGTGGATATAGAACCTTAGATTAGAACGCTTAAAAAACAAAAAATACGTTAAGTCGAGTATGACTATTCATGACTTGCTATTTCTATATCTACGGAGTTATCTGACGATAAAGTTACATGTTTTTTGGATTGTATGAGGCCGTGGTCTCCTATTTTATGCTGTACGCGGCGTCTGACGTTAGCGTCAACGTTCAATTCATGAATGTAGGATTAATATGGATTTGACAACGTTATAATAATAGCAAGAACGAAAGGGATGGTCTTATCAAACTTTTTACTAGTGGAAGTGAAAAGGAACGATAATCGTCCGTCCTTATCACTGTGCCACTATTTTTTGTGTGTGTGTGCATTAGATGCTAAATGTAAGTGCCAGACAAATGCGTTGAATACGTCACTAAGTGCCTGTGTGGCACTTTCTTCTTAGTAGTAAGTGACTATGTCTATCCCTCTTAGTGGCACACTATGTGCGGCCCCTCGGTTCAATTCCACTCCTATCGACGTCTGAATGCAACGCACAGCGTCAACGGTCAATACGTTCGCCGCAGAGAAGAGCGTAACTTAACAGCAGATCCGACTGCATCACTATCTTTTTCCCAACATTTATGCATATAAATAGTTTTAATGATTCTTTCCATTTTTATCATACAGTGCATTGAAAGATTAAATAAATTCTATTAATAACTCGTCTTTTTATTTATTAAACTTCGACATTTTGTTTGACGCGAGAGACGACGTTCACGCTGCAATGGTTCGAAAAGACTAGAAACGCGGCGCACAGCTTTTGATAGCCGCGTGCGACGTCAAGACGCCAACGTCGACATGTGAAAGAGACCACAACAGTACATACGTATAGTGAGCATTCAGACGCAGCGTACGACGTGACCAGACGCCGCATACGGCGTGAAATAGGAGACCACAGCCTGACATTTTTATTTTTATTTTGGCACGAGTCTACTTTGACTAAAAATACCTATACATTTTTAAATATTTGTAATTAGCATATTTGCAATATTTTCGTTGCATAATCCTGAACATAATATGTTTTACGTATGTGTCATATGAAGTTCGCTGGATGCTAGCTAATTTCAAAGATTAGGAATGTTATTTTTTTATACGAAAAATGCATTTCATTCTAATTCACTAAAATAGTTTACATTACGACACAAGTGCGAAAAACACGATATTCGAAACGAGTGGCGATGTTTTAAATCGACACGAGTTACGAATTTCGTTTTTGCACGTGTCTCGTACGACGTTTTTTAGTACAGATGGCCCTCCGAAGTTATGGACCTGACGTAAAATGACCCACTTCTCGCCCTAGAGCCCAAAAAGTACACCATCTGTACTAAAAAAGATGTTTTTTTTTCATGTTTTTCGCACTTTTGTCGTAATGTACTATTTTAATCGCGTTGTCGTTGCTAGGTTAGGTTAGTAGTTTAGTTTAAAAATAATAAATATAAGAATTCATGAACATTTGATGCACCTTCTAAGTTTTCGCAAAATTATGAGAAACAAAAAGTTGTTACTAGTTATATTATTTTCTCTAATAATATGTATTCGTTATGTGGAAATCTATTCAAAGACATATATTTTTGTAGCGTGTGACCTAATGTTATGTTTTGCTTCTTTTATACTGAAGACTACAAGGTTAAAATCATTTCCTTTCCTCGTGGGCACCGTGTATAGGTTTTAATAGTAAAATACACGTATGTATTTTACTATAAATATTCTCAGATGATTTGTAAGTTTTGTATTCGTTTGCTGAATTATTCAAGTCTCCAGAGGACTTAGGAGCTAAAGTGATAAATCAAATTTACAACCTATTAGTTCGCCGTCAATTCACACTTCATACTCTTGCAAATATAGGCTTTACACATTAAAAGTACATTAAGGTGAAATGATTGATAGCTTGGCGAAAGGCTTTCACGTCCCAGACAGAATGACTAAATGGAATATGGGATTTAATTCGGATTTCATATATTTGACATTCACAGTCTGCAGATTAAAGTGTATTATTAACGTGGAATACTTTAAGGATAATCTGGCTTCTAGGATAATAGCTTTCGAGGAATTTTCAACGCTGCCAGTGTTTTGTTTCGTAATGAATTAGTAACTTGAAGATATCAGTTTGTAATTTACGAATGGTAAAATTAACTAATAAGTGCGGTGTACTTTCAGGTAAATTTGGCAATAAAAGTTATTTTATAGAATATAATTATTATCTTTTGTAAAAAGTCGAACTGGGAAACGTGGAAACGCCTGATCAATTCCATTGTTCTTACTTCAGTTTTGGTACCTATTTTACTACGAATTAAAAACCAAGGCAATATCTTTCGAATTTTAAATATAAGATGTCGTATACCAAAGAAACAATACAGATTCCAAAGTCCATCAAAAGTAACAGTTCATAGTTTACCAACTTCGGAGGTGAGATTTAAACCCATGTCCTCAGCTTTCGGGAATGATGCAGAAACCACTCCGCCACTCGAACTCTGATACCGAACGATTTTTTCTGCTAGCCCTTTAGTAATTTGATGTTCTCCACAAATAAAATATACATAATATTGTGTTTATTAGTTCTTTAATTAATCTTACTTACCAAAATAACCCTTCCAAAGCAAACCATTCATATTAGCATAACTTCACGCAATCAGAGTTCACCACCAAGATCGCTGTTTAATTTGAAAACACAATTACCTCAAAATAAACGTGGATATTTGAGAGCGGTGTCTGTCAGGAACAAGCGACCTGCGGAGGTTTTGGCAGTTTGTTTTCCTTAAATTTCTCGGCTCTGTTCACAGTGTGGATTTCAGTCAGTGACTGTAGCGGAAAGTTGTAAGGTCATTTCATTTTGTTATCAGAAAACAAGGCCACGTCTAATTGCCACGATCTGATTCATATATTTTGTATGAATATTAATACGTCGCTGCAATTAGACCGCCCGCATAATTTTTGAGAATAAATACCCCAATTACATTCACATCAATAGTTTTATAACTAAGTTTGTACAGATTTTTGTTAAAGTACCTAATTGAATACTTCAGTTTAGGTTTCGAGTAGGTAAATTCAACTATATCTTAATAACTAAATTTTACTGCTAGTTGAGTCTATACTGCGGAACTACGGATCAAAAAAGGTTGACATTCAACACCCTGTCATGGATTGAAACTGCTATTGTACGCGTACAGGCTGTTGATACCTTCCGCAAATGAATATATATATAAATTTCTCCAATAATATACATATGTTATTGGAGAATTTAACATACATTCAATTAGCTAACCCGCCTGTAAACTCAATAATCTCAATATAGCTTGTGTTATAGGAATTTGCGATGATATTTTTTGTAGTATACAAAACATCATTAAAGTGTATCTATTTTCAGGCCTCATAAGTAAATTGAGAGATATTTAAATGCACTTAATTCAACATGATTCGAACCTATCACCTCCGGTTACGAGAGAAGTCAGTTTTAATACCAGCGACGATGGGTTGCGTTCGAATGTGATTTGTCTATGTATAGGTATTTTCGGCCACCGTCGTAAGGCCCACCCTTGGACCGTCCCATACCCAAGTGCTAATATTGCTCAACTTTCCAAATCCTCGGTCTTGTACAGTCAAGTTAGGTTTATGTTGAGGCTCTTGGTGGTAAAGTTGGTTCGGTAGTTTCGATCCTGGCTCGATATCAGTTCTTAATTGCTCTGAGAACACCCAATACTTGACACAGATAAACATCAAGTGTTTACAGTTTCAAACTCCCGATTTTGTTGGTATATTGTTGACCATGCAATAACAAAAGTTAATAACAAGCGAAGGCGGTGTTCTTTTCAGTATTCTTGCAAATATTAATAATGGATATGTTTTTATACTTTGCTTTGTTCATTCAACTTTTTTTTACTTTTACCTACATACCATCGTTAGACTTAGGTATAGTCCATTTCAAATACGAAGGTCCGATGCCATTCGAAACTTTTGTCATTTAATTGGTCCACTACAAATTGGCACGTGTCGTACATCGATGTATGCAAAAAATATCACGCCACAAAATTTTGTTATCACTGATCCTATTGTTAACGCCTAATGTCTTTGTCAAGTGGAATCGGGCCTTCGTATTTGAAATGGACTTTACATGTAAATTGTATCTGTACAAAAGATTTTTCTTCTTCAAGCTATACAAAGCACAAAATACGATGAAGTAAAATTTGTTCTGCTTTATGTACTAACACAAACCACTAACTGTCCCAACATACTGTTATTTAGATTAGTACTTAGTTCACATAAACTTACATGCTTTCACACATGACTGTTTACCTAAAGTTTTGGGATCCCAACTTGAATATGAACATGAAATTAGTTTCTATGTAAATGTTTAAAACATATTACTAACTAAAGCAAAATCTGCATCAAAAACTAGAAATATCCAGTGTAATTTTAAACTAGCTCTTTTGTTCACGTTCCGCGGGATATTTCTGCCAGTTCTTGTGACAGGAATAGTTCTGTTCGAAATCTATGAACTATGCAACATCCTGAAACTTTTGAACATATTGGAATAACTGGCGCCATTTTTGTAGTTTTATGCTTGTACATGAAGTTTAGTTAGGGACTGTAACTTACATACTATATTTATGATATGTAAGTAAACCAGAATGTACCTAATATAACGTCATGAGCAATGTGAGCATACACTCGTAAGCTATTCAACATCCACCTACCACGCCTAAATTTTAGTAAATCTATGAAAATATTGACAACTATTTCAATGAAATAATTTACGGATTTGAAGTAAGACAACTAATAGCTTACAGAGTACAGTCATGGTTTTCTATAACCTATAATATACCTAACTTCTATAACCTATATATAACCTTTAATATACCTATGTATATTCTGGTTTACATGACACACACAATACACACAATCATTATTAATCGCAATATTATTTTACTATGCTTAATATTATATTATTATTTTACCTACTTGTTTTATTACGTTTGTAATTTACCTACACTCATTTATAATTTGTGATTTAGTCATAATCTAGGTAAATGAAAAAAGCTATCGCCAAAGCAATGCGACCCATAAGGAATACCCTACTTCCGTCTGAAAGGCCATTAACATGTGGTTCCGCTAGTGTTGTGGAGTTATCATACTTATCATCATCACCATTATCATTTTCAATTTTAATTATTAAAATTTAGGGTATTATGAGTGTTAGTGGTAACTTTCAATATTATAATTATTAGGGATTTAAAAACAAAAAAAAATATCTCCAAAATCAGAATTCAATGTATTGTTCTTTTCACTAAACTCAATTAACTTCTACTTCCAGTACAATCGCAAAGCAAAATACGGCATCATCGGCGGCAGCGGCACCAACTGCGTGGAAGTCGTCAATCTCCACAACCGCTACATTACCTGCTCCTACCCCGCGAAAGGCGCCATCCTGGCTGTTACCAGTCACGAGGACCTCATAGCCTTCGGGGGAACAGCTCCTGTTCTCAACATAGTCACCTTTCATGACCCGAAGCATGAGGAATACCCGTCGGAGGCAGAGTTTGAGTTTAAATATGAGAGAGAGGAAGATGTGGTTGTGCATGATGACGAGGACGACAGCGGAGCGTCGACAGATGCTAATTAGCATCTTGAAGTATAAAATAGTTTAGGCTCAGGTCTAGTGAGAATTGAAACCACATTTGGAAACTTCTCGAGTAGCATAAAAGTTAGAAAAAGCACAAAAAACATGTACTTATGCCATAATCTGCGCCATCTTGGCCATTATAAGCCACGAGGGCCTCATAGCCTTCGGGGGAACAGCTCCTGTTCTCAACATAGTCACCTTCCATGACCCGAAGCATGAGGAATACCCGTCGGAGGCGGAGTTTGAGTTTAAATATGAGAGAGAGGAAGATGTGGTTGTGCATGATGACGAGGACGACATCGGAGCGTCGACAGATGCTAATTAGCATCTTGAAGTATATATAGGCCTAGTTACAATTATAAACCATATTAGGAAAGAGAGTCCTTTCGAGTAGCACAAAAGTTGTGAAAAGCACAAAAAATATGTAGGTATGGTTCGAGAAATATAAATTGAATGTTTATTGTTGCTATGATGTAGGTAGAAAGTTACCAATTTATATATCTTGAACTATACTTACGCCATCATCGGCGGTGGTGGCACCAACTGCGTGGAAGTCGTCAATGTCCACAACCTCTACATTACCTGCTCCTGCGCTATCCTGGCCATTACAAGCCACGAGGACCTAATAGCCTTCGGGGGAATAGCTCCTGTTCTCATCATAGTCACCTTTCATGACCCGAAGCATGAGGAATACCCGTCGGAGGCGGAGTTTGAGTTTAAATATGAGAGAGAAGAAGATGTGGTTGTGCATGATGACGAGGACGACAGCAGAGCGTCGACAGATGTTAATTAGCATCTGGAAGTATAAAATAATTTAGGCTCAGGTCTAATGAGAATTTAAACCGCATTTGGAAACTTCTCGAGTAGCATAAAAGTTAGAAAAAGCACAAAAAAACATATACTTATGCCATAATCTGCCCCATCTTGGCCATTATAAGCCACGAGGACCTCATAGCCTTCGGAGGGCAGCTCCTGTTCTCCATATAGTCACCTTTCATGACCCGAAGCATGAGGAATACCCGTCGGAGGCTGAGTTCGAGTTTAAATATGAGAGAGAGGAAGATGTGGTTGTGCATGATGATGGGGACGATAGCGGAGCGTCGACAGACGCTTATTAGTGTCTTGAAGTATAAAATGGTTTAGGTTCTGGCCTAGTTACAATTATAAATTATAAACCATATTGAGAAACAGAGTCTTACCGAGTAGCATAAAATTTGTATCATAAAAAGTTTGTTTATACTGCTCTTTCGCAATTTATTTGCTACTTTGGTTAAGTCACTGTTTAATTTTACATTATTTTATTACATGTAGGTAAGGTAAGGTAAGGTGGGGTAAGATGAAACGGTTTTTTAATGGGGTAAGACAAAATGATATCAGCAGAAGCTGTGCCAGAAGGACGACTTTTTGTCTTCCCCCATTTTAAAAACCGATTCTTCTTACCCCAACTTACCTTATATTATATTATTTTTTTGTGACAATCTATCAATTATATCTTAACAACGAGCATATATGTATATTTACGCATTCTTCTGGACTAGTAAATAGACCATACTTAATCTTTTAGAAGATGTTTTTATTCCATCTCCGAATTGTAGGCCCCAAGTTAAGGACTCGCCCAGAAAAATACTTTTGCGGCATCAAATATGAGCCAGAACTGCGAACGGATGTAATATAAAAAGTGCTCTGGTACCCAAAGTAAAACTACTTCATCCAAGGGATCTCGATATCTAAATAAGTATAACCGTCTTTGAATATTGAACATATTGCGAAAGTACGAATCAAATTATTTATTAACTAAATATTTTGATTTGTACTTTTAATTTTTCTCCAGTAGTCACACTACTTAATACTATATAAATTATAAATATTAGATGTCATATACCAAAGAAAAACGACCAAGATCAGATCACCTATGTCCGAGGTGGGGATCACCTACTCGTATGTCCCCACCTCAGACATAGGTGATCTTGGTCGTTTTTCTTTGGTATATGACATCTAATATTTATAATTCGTCTTTGAATATTTTTTTTCAACAGGATTGTTATCTTATACGTTTACATACGATTGTCTTAAAAAAAACTCTGTTATTGCGACAGTTACAAATGTGTAAATACTACCAAATTAAGCAATTGCTTCGAAGCTAAGGGAGGAATAAAAACATTACATGCAACGATCTTATCGATGATTTATCTATTTACATCAAAGTTACCTGTTACTATTACGATAATATTGCGTAATTATTTTAATATTAAGGTAGTCCTACTTATGAACTATAGTAACGAACACGAAATACACATTATAAAATATCCACTGTATTTCAATAAGATAACATTATCTTTACTAATGCGACATGGGTAAATTACCTATTTTGACAGTTTGGTGTTGATTTTGGCCGTTTAGGCTATTAAAACTTTGTCAATTAAATTATAAACTTCTGAAATATTAATACTTCGAGCGCTTAGCAACACGCCTGTAATCATTTTTTTAACGACACAACTTCGTACACAGGCGAGTCGTGATGTCGTTATGCTCTAAACTAAATTACCTAATGATTAATACGGTCGGCTCATAAATAGCAATAGTGTAATTAACTATATAATGTAAGATCTGAAATCAAATTGGAGATCAAAAATGTAAACAAATGGGATACCACCACAAAAAAATAATCGCGAGAGGTGGGTAATCTAAAATCATTGAAATACTTTTAAAAAAATGCGCATTTACAGTCACTGACGGTACGTATATTTTTTAAATATTGTACTTATTTTTAATATCATACATATTTTTTTTAATGATATATTTCTCTAGTTTTAATAAAATGTAGGCTGTTTAATTTATACTACTGGCAGTGATAAGAAGTTTTAAACATTTGGTTCGCAGTTATAACAATGTACTGAAAAAAATCAAAACAAGATGGTGCTCCAAATGACTCTGTTATGAATTCATAAAAACTCCTAAAATTTAGTATTACAAAGTACATGAATGCAGATTTTAGTATTTTTACCTACAAATCAATCATTTTAATTTTTTAATAGAAATTGATTCGATTGTAACTATAGATGAATACTGGAATTCGTTCCCCGACTATCCTGAAGATTAAAGTAACACGACATTGGTTTTCAAACATTGATTATGTTGATTATTTACATCATTCTAGCAAATTTTCTAGGTATTATTTTTGTAATCAGGAACCGTAGACATTAAAGTAATTTTTATATAGTCATGTCCAAAAAATATATTAATGATTGTGATACTTGTGTATCGAACATACTTTGACTTTCGCGTATCTACACCTAACCATCAAGCATTGTCTCAGGTTTAGCACCTGTAAGGATAGTTTGTATGTGTGCAAATAAATAAAATAAAATAAATAACTCATCTCAAAATGCGACGTTAATTTATAAAGGTGTTAGAAAATAAAAAGTTTTATACCCCTGGAATGTCACTTTAACATTGACTTTATAATGTCATGTCATTGTCATAGATTGTTTACATTTTTGATCTCGAATTCCATTTCAGAGCTTAGTTATTTGTACCTCAGGTATACATACCTTCCGAAATTTACATAAACATAACTGACTACACCGCTAACTAAAACTATAAACAAACGTAATAATCTGTTACCAGTCAAAGTTAGATTGAAATTTTAATTATGAATGAGATAATCACTCATAAGTGCTCCCATAAAAGGCATGTAAACAAAATATAATAATATTAAAGCCTTGAATGACAACTACTCAAATTATATTTGCACGCGAACACTCCATTACGGTCAAAAATAATTCGTTTCAATTTTGTCAAAGGGAATAGTGCTCATTCTGTAATGGCCTGCGAAAACTGAGCACCGCATCATTTGCACGGTCATTGTAATTATCAAACCCGGCCCAGCCAAATTAAACACAGCGATAACAGTAAAAGCCGTTAGAGAAAACACGTATGCGACTTCGAAAATTAAAGCCAAAACGACTTCTAACCGAGAAAAAAGTTCTCGCGGGGCCAACATTGAAAAATTAGACAGCATTGCGAATTCAGCCGAGACTACAACGGTGAACAAGTTGCAATAGAATTTAAATAAAGAAAACGTTCCGTAACAGCGAGAACTCGTGTGCCGGGCGTTGGTGAACTTTCAACTTTCAACCGCCTCGTGGAGCGGCCCTCCCCCCGGGTTCCGTACTTGGAGCGAATATTTACAGCGCAACCTAAATATAGCGTGCCTCTGCTCAGCTGGCACGGTGGGTGGAGGAGGTAAACATCCCCCTCCACTCGCTCCCGTAGCGCATGGAAGGCCATTCGCGCGCCGGCTTCTGAGGTGCGCGGACGTCTCTTACATAATGCAGAGGTCGATTCGCGACCATGACCGACGAGGGTTGCCCGTTCACAGTAATAATAAAGTAATTTTCAAGGTTACGTCGTTGTAGGGGTTCTATTATCGTTGCTTTGATATTAGACGATAATAGCATCGTGCTGACTAATGCAAACTATTATAGGCCAAACCCATTTTGTAGTAATTTACTTACGTCATGTCATTATAATAAAAGCACTGTTATAAGGTTACGCCGAGAAATTAACAAGGCAAATAGCTGATGGGTGTTATGTTACGAGAATGATACCATAAATATTAAAACGAGTTGCGTCAGTATTCAGAACATAAGATATTTTAATATTTATTGGAGAAAAGCTGCTTTTCTACTGGAATAAAACAACGCTGAACAATCGCAAAATTTATGTTCTCTCGCGGATGCTTTCTCGCCGATCGGAATAAAATATTGAACACAGAACTTCAGATAAGTACCATTTTAGTGAAAATGTTGTGACAAAGGAAAGTTATTATTGCTTATGTTGCCAGGTTTTAGGATTTCACTGATAAAATAACAAAAATCCTTATATTTTAGGTATCCTCGTTTGTCTGTCAATTCCTAAGTCCATTTGTATACTTCGGCGAATATTTATGTTATTTATATTAGGAAGCTTATGGTTTAGTATGATTATGAGTCTGAATGTGTGCGTTTAGTTATAATTTTAGCACTTAAATAAATAAAAATGCTTGTAATTATGCAAATGACATCATCAGCCTATTTCAGTCCACTGCTGGAAGTAGGCCTGTCCTATTAACTATGCGTTGCGTATAAACGCAATAGGAGGTAAATGCCCATAATCGCCACGCTGGGCAAGCGGATTGGCGATCGTAGCAAAGTGTCCACTATAATGACACTGCTACCCCTCATCAATCTGCTGTCAAATAATAGTCAGTGACACTTCAATCCCTTAATCGGCTCTTACGACACCCACGGGAAGAGTTGGTGTGGTGACAAATGTATTCTTACCACCGTCACCACACGGCCAGTTTATTTTCACGTTAAGTAGCTGCTACCTACATTCTATTATTACGAGTAGGTATGATGTTTTTTAATTTCTTACGTATTGTGTTCATTTTCGCAAATTATTACTACAAAATTGGAATAATTCAAACTTTTGAAGTTAGTAACTTACTTAACTAAAGGTTTAGTAATTCGTTGAAAGATTAAAATAACACTTTCTACCAAAACTATTTTTAACATTTAAAGCGCTAAGCAGATTTCTTTCACAGTAAAAGGATGCAAGTTCTGCAAGGAGTTACCATTTTGTTATTATATTTATGTTAGCGGTGGTGGCTCAGTGGTTTAGACGTTTGACTTTCAATCCGGAGGTCGTGGGTTCAAATCCTGGCTCGTACCAATGAGTTTTTCCGTAACTTATGTACCTACGGAATATCAGACGATATTTACCATTAGCTTTCGGTGAAGGAAAAACATCGTGAGGAAACCTGCATACATCCGAAAAAAAATTCAAAGGTGTATGTGAAGTTCCCAACCCGTTTAGGGCCAGTGTGGGACTATAGCCCAATCCCTCTCATATATGTATGAGAGGAGGCCTGTGCCCAGCAGTGGGGCATTATATAGGCTAAAATATTATTTATTATTATTATTTATTTATGTTAGATAAACTAAGTACCTATTCCATATCAAATAACGACGTATGAACAAATACGTAATCATACACTAAGCATGGCCCGACATGCCCGTGACCGGTATTTTATTTGACTTTTCTGCGTAATTAATTCATGAAACTCGTAAAAATGTGTTTGGTTAATGTAACTCTCTTGTTTAAAACGAAGTGACTCTGCGGCTATGTTTCATTGTGTAACAGTTCAGGGTTTATACGTTAATTTAAAGTTACGGGTGAAATTTTTGTGCCCAATTCTGTTTCGCATTTGACTGACGTAGTCTGGAACACAAAAAAAGTTAAAAACGAGTAAGGTAAGACGAAAAGCTAACTGTATTCGTTGAGACAGAAGGACGACTTTTTGTCTTACCTCATTAAAATAGTACATTTACGACACAAGTGCGAAAAACATGAAATTCGAAACGAGTGGCGATGTTTTAAATCGACATGAATTACGAATGTCCTTTTTGCACGTGTCTCGTACGACGTTTTTTAGCACAATTGGCAAATTTTGAACCTGACGTAAAATGAGCCACTTCTCGCACTAACGCCTAAAAAAGGCACCATCTGTACTAAAAAACACCGTTTCCAACCAGGTGGCACTGACCAACCACTGAAAACGGTTTTGGGTATTACTTCACTGGACAGTGTAGACGCCCCCTTATTAGCAAGTGATGTAGTGAGTGTTATGTGCAACCCCCTTTATGACAAAAGTAACACTGAGGGTAGATCTTTCCTTGTATCGCCCCCGCCACCACAGCCCGCGGCCGGTACCCGTTCTAGCAGGGCGCAGGCCCGCAGTACACGTCGGGGTTTGGCCGAGGGTGCTCCGGACGAGGACCCTCTTAATGGGTCGAAACATGTCGAGTACGACTTAAATACGTGAGTAACCCGGTTCGATAATATTTTAATATGTTTGAGTCTCACGTTAGTTATAATTCAAAAATTTAATATATGACGTTAAGACTATTGTAAAAATGGGGAATCTTACCATCATATTAACACTTTTATTGCGGACGAGTGCTACGCGCTACGCTTGTAGCCGAGCCCGTTATTTTTCCGCTTTGTAGCGAAAATGGACCTCCCACAGAGAACTCCCCTCGGGAGTTCCCCGCGCTCAGTGTTAATAGGGATCAATCTATAACTATCAAAAGTTAATTCTTACAAATCGGCAACTATTTATAGACGTTTATAAATAAGGGGGTAAAGCTCCAAACTTGAAAAGCATTATCTACAACACTATTTTAGGCGCCTTAATTACATTATCACCAGTGATCGGTTTTTTGGATTCACCCTCGCAGGATTTCGCGTATAAAAAATTACGGGTGTGGCTATAAAAAAAATTAATACTATTATATTACATTATGAACAGTAACTTGGCAAATTGCATGGAAACAGGTGTAAATAATTAAAGTTTATTTTTCAAGTTTCTATAGGAGACCCGCCGGGTGAATCAAAAAAACCGATCACTGGATTATCACCATCTATTTTGGCACGTAAGTAATAGGGATGTTCTGACCCGAATCCACGAATCGATTTGGTGATTGTGCTAATGAGAGATTGATTCTCGTTGGCGCTCGGTATTCTTTGGCCGCCCTTTGCTCTTTGATATTAGTTGGGCTTAGTGGGGTAATCGGCAATCGACATTACTCTTGGGGCTTATGTTTTTAGGGTAGTAGGTATTTTTATACCTACTCAATATATAATTTTCCTAACTAGTGCAAAAAAACGAACGTTATTTCTGTTTTTGACGCACTTGTAATGAAAAAAATCGTCCCTTACACGTGCAAAAACTGTTTTTTAACTCAGGTGATTGTCGCCCTCGTTTCACTGGGCTCCAATTTTGACCCTCGCCGAAAAAAGTTTTCCCGCACTAGTTAGGAAATGTACTATTTTAGTACAGATGGTGCCTTTTTTAGGCGCTAGTGCGAGAAGTGGCTCATTTTACGTCAGGTCCAAAACTTCGGACTCTTCGGAGGGCCATCTGTACTAAAAAACGTACGAGACACGTGCAAAAAATAAATTCGTGACTCGTGTAAAACATCGCCACTCGTTTCGAATATCACGTTTTTCGCACTTGTGTCGTAATGTACTATTTTATAGCTTTGAGTTCATTTTTATCGATCCACCAAGCGGAGCATTCCGTAAATTTTTACTTTGATATTAAAATAACAGTAACAAATAGATCGACATCCAACAATCACGTAATCTTATTTACTCTGAAAGGATAATTTATCCGATAAAACGTTCACCCAACTCAGCAGATTAGTGAGTCGGAGCCTCATTAGTCTTTGACTCAGCTTCTGACGTGTACAGTCGGGGTAAAATATATAGATACCCGCAAAGTTCAATAAATATGTATACAAAACCTTATAATCAATAGTTTCATCTGCTGAAAACAATGTATGAAGTCATTGGTGACATTTAATTTAAAAAACCGGTCAAGAGCATGTCGGACCATGTTCAAGGGTAAAATGTCTATAATTATTTTTTCTTTTTCTCGGACCGATGGTTCTAAAGTAAGAGGAGGTAATTTTTTTTATTTTATAGCGATTATCTTCAAAAATATTGACTTAAATAAAAGCTTTTTATTGGAATCCATATTATTTTTAAAGACCTATTCAACGATACCACAGAGGTGATGCCACAAAGGGATTACTTTACAAGTAGGGTAAAATCCAAAACCGATTTCGGACAGACAGACAGATGGACAAGTACTGTAAAAATTCATGTATTTTTTATACCTATTCAATGATTTTCTTTAACTTTGAATAGTTTTTTGTAGATAGGTACTCAAAAGTGGCTTTTGGGTGAAACTGTAAGTAAACTGTCAATTGTACGAACTCTGATGCCTGGTAATAGTAATAGGGTTGTGTTTAAATATTTGGATTTTTGACCTCATTTGTACGTAGTTGCAGAATCGCAGACAATGACTTGCTTCCATTCGAGCGGTAAAGCTTTTGCTGCTCTTTTTAATTAGAAAGTAAAATAGAGAAAACAATCGTTTCAATCACAGCAAGGTAATAATCTGATAATATCTTGGTTTTTATGATAGGAGATTAAATAATGCAGAATATAAGTAGGTATAATATTATTAGGGGTCGGAACTATGGGTGTAAAACTTTAATAAAACTTCAAAATTGACATATGTATGCAAAGTTATCTTTAACCAATAAAATGCGAATAGATATTAATGAAAAAGCTGTATTTTTTTTTACTTATTTCGAAATTTTGAACTTACAATGTTTGAGTGAGTAGATATATTATGTATATTTTATGGATGTATGCGCTCTTTCATGTCCATTTGACAAGTTTTGCACCCATAGTTCATATTTCATATTTATTTATTTTGCATTAATTATACATTGTCAATCTTAAAATAGTTACAGAAATAAACTTAAATTAAATCTAAAACAATATAACTTTTTATTGTTCTTCCAAGAATTCAGCTACTGAATAATAGGCCTTTTGGATTAAATGAGATTTTAATTTCAGTTCAAACTTTATGTTGGTGCGTGCACTTTTAATACATACTGTGATCTTGGGATCTTATCTGTTCCGACCCCTATTTATTTTATCTATAGCATTTAGAATCCATTTTAAATTTAAATATTAGATGTCATCCGCCGCCGGTTGCCGCTAAGCTGGAGTGTGGTTTAGGCATCAGCAGTTTGAAAACTTCGGTATTTTTTCTTTGGTAGGTATGTATATTTCTGCGAACAACTCGCCCGGTGGGCCACCCTCTCTCCAGATGGACCAACGATCTAAAAAAAGTGGAGAGCTGAGGACCGAGTGGTGGCGCGATTTGGTGAAAACCTATCCAGCAGTGTAAGACTATGGGCTGATGATGATGATGAGGTATATGACATTTTGTAATTTCTGCGGTCACCGCAGGCAATACAAAATGGCCATAGTGGGAACAGCATTTTATGGTATGCTTACGCACGAGCGGTTTGGAAAAGCTAAAATTCTCACTTTGTTGCGTTTCCAATACCAGCGAGCATTGAGCGGAATTCCGTACATTCTACAAAACGTCATGAAACAATGCATTTAATTGAATCCTAGAATGCAATATTGTTTTGTTATTACAGTTCAATTGAAATAAATTGAATTTTGTATTAGAATTGCTGAACCAACCAGATTCTATTATAAATATGACTTCATGTAATACGTATGCATTTGATTTTAAGTTTTATTTTATTAAAAGTTCATATTGTCGTATTCTAAGAAATGTATGCAAAGTTATCAACTAAATGTAATCAAACTACATTTTACTGTAATACTTAGATAGTTATAGCTATTATCGCTACCCAAAATAGTTTAACTGTGTACAAAATGAAAAGCCGAAAGCTTTAATATAATCTTCACTAGACCAGAAGCAAATTGTTATTGGATACAAAGTTTAAGAAGGACATTAAATAAAAGTAACATTCTGCGTTCCACTTTTCTCATTTTATGAGTACATTTATTTACGAAAAAGAAATTTAAACATCTAAGGTGGAAGTACCAGTACGCAACATGTTAACAGAGAATATTTATTTGAATCACAATATTTTGCTCTTTTATATAATTATATATACTTAAAGTATTGTCATATGTTTTGAGAGAGGAGTTTGTAAGTTTTGTTAAATAGTATTTATTTTATAGGGTGACAATATCGAAAATTGTCAAAATTGCAAATTTTGTTAGTCAACTCCATTGTACGAGTAAGTGTCACCTAACACTGAGTTGACTTTTGTTGGCAGTCCCAATAGATGGGACCTCAGTACAAGTTTGAATGAAATTGAAAATATTAACACTCAGTCTTAATACGATAAACGTATTAGGACGTAATATACGATACTCATAAACGTCAGCCTGTCTTAAAATTATGCAAATCATTTAGATTTAAGCTAATTATTTAAAAATTGGGATATGAAGCATTAAAGGCACATAGATTTATCATCGTTTAAATACCCTAATAGTTGATTTTATCTTATCGATAGCAACTCAAGCTATGATGACGAGTATTGGTACAGCGTCGGGTACTAGTACTTCCACCTTATGTTAAGGAAAGTGTAACATTTATGAGTAAGTACTGTCGCATCAGATATATCAGAGCGGCTAAGATGGTCACAAATATCTGCACACACATGTATTGTTATGGTAGGTAGTTAGCAGGGCCCGTAATTTTCATGCGGATGATATCAATTTGACGTCACGCTCCATTTAGGGTGATCCGAAATAGTTTTATTGTTCAATATTAATCATTAGTCGTCCATCATTTTAATCATGTACCTATGACTTCAAAAGTAGTATGTTTACTCGTGAAATAAATAAAAAAATACTTGATACGTGCTGTACGTTAAAGAGGAATTCTGTTTTCTACGTAATTATTTAAATGTGTTAACATTTAACAATATCATTTAATAAAATGTATGTATAAAAACAAGTCTAATAGTTTTATTTATGTTTCACTTATCAAGTAGGTGTTATTTATTTCACGTGTAAGTATACTACTTTTGAAGTCATTTGTACACGATTAAAATGATTGACGACTAATGATTAATAATGAACAATAAAACTATTTCGGATCACCCTAAATGGAGCGTGACGTCAAATTAATGTCATCGGTCATCGGCATGAAAATTACGGGCCCTGGTAATTAGAGTGCACGTTCAGATATTTTTGAGGACCGTGGTCGTTCCGATATATGTGATGGTGACTGTAGGCCCCAGCAGGTGACCTCGATAAATATGTCTCGCCCAGGCGGCCTCGGGAAGAGCGCGCAATATTTATGTTATTTATACACTATACAGGATGTAACATTATGTAGGTGGGCATTTTTCCGAGCGTTTCAATCGCCGTGATTTCGGTGGCATCATTATTACCCGATTTCCCGATCATTATTACCCGATATTTTTTTTGGATATATTAATAGTTGTCAAATACGTCTACCAATACAGGGTGTAATCGTTAAGTGTCGCCAGGCCATAATTCCGTAAATATAACAGATATCAGAAAACTTCCAACTGATATCGATAACTAAAGTGCGTTACCCAACGAGTAAAATTGCATTAATAACTTTTTCTAAATAGCCATAATTATAAATGACCAGGTACAGTGGTAGGAGAGAGTGGTTTAAGAGAACATTGAATGTAAGCCTACTTGAGTGTGAAATTGTAATTTAATTACTTTCAAAACATTATTCAAGTAAGGTTTACGTTAGCGTTTAGGTACTCGATACGTGATCATGATCGCTCCAATACATTCCATGGTTCTTGAAAAAACTCCTCATTTTTTGAGCGAAATATGTCGAGCATTTTTCGACTTAAAAACGTGAGCCTGAAATAAATAATAATAAATAGTTTTAGTTTGAATGAATCCACGAGAGTTTTGTGTTTAAGATTATGCCTTTAAATGAATTATAACTATTTTTATTACAACTTGTAGATTAGGGTTGGTAAAAGTATTGAAACGAAGAAAAAACATTAACTAAAGAGACGAAGGGAGCGTCCCATGATATAAATTACACGAAGGGAGAAAGTAAATTAAAATTCTTGGAATAAGGAATTGGAATCAATCTTCTTTACGTTACGTGACATTGTATAGGTATGGAGTTATAATAATTATAGTGAAATCGAGTTACAAGTATGTTAAATTATGCTATGCACGATCACTTCATGCAAAGGGGATTTTTTTAATTTTTTAATTTTTTAAAACAAATTTTATATTTATTATGATGCTATCAATCCCTTCATACGAATGTATTTAAAAATCCAAGTCAAATGTACAGAGTCTTTAACCAACGCCTATTAGAATATTAGACGCCCCATACGTATAGGTCATACCGAGATAACTTGAGATAAGATAAGATAAGATCGAAGAGAAGAGAGAGTAACTTTTAGGTACTATAAGATCAACCTCGAAATAGTGAAAATCGTTTGTAATGTATAATAAACATAAATGAACGTTTTAGTAAAAAATTCCTCCTTTGTTGCGTATTGGACTGAATTGGCTTGTAGATTTATACGAATTATTATGTCTATGCGCCCTTATGGCAAGCGACCAAGTGAGACGTTTATACTAAACCGCTCACCGTACATAGTTAGGCAATAGACGGGTACATAATGTTGTAAGAACCCCAATAATTGTCATGTTAATGTTAATGACTAGTGATTTAAAAAATGCAAAAAGTGGCTAAGTGGTGGTATAAGCGGTGGTGGCTAAGTGGTTTAGACGTTCGACTTTCAATCCAGAGGTCGTGGGTTCAAATCCTGGCTCGTACCAATGAGTTTTTCCGAAACTTATGTACGGAATATCAGATAATATTTACCATTAGCTTTCGGTGAAGGAAAACATCGGGAGGAAACCTGCATACATCCGCGAAGAAATTCAAAGGTGTATGTGAAGTTCCCAACCCGCTTAGGGCCAGCGTGAGGACTATAGCCCAATCCCTCTCATATACGAGACGAGGCCTGTGCCGCAGTGGGACATTATATAGGCTAAAATATTATTATTATATTATTCCAAAAAGTGGGTCTAAAAGTATGTATCTTTTAAGACACATTGCCAAGTTAAGCGTTAAAAAATAAAACCTTGTAAAACCCTACGTCATTCTCACACACGATTATCAGCCGTAAAGTTGGACAGCCAAGTTAAACCACAGCGCTATATTCGGTGCGGCGCGAGGGGAGGGTGGGGCTGCATCGATCGCGGGCCGTGACCTTGACCCGACCGTTCCCGGATGTAGCTTGCCTAGTGCGCCAGCTAGCTGCTATTAATGCTGAATCCAACTGCTTCATTTGGGTATCCTCGTGCCGGCCTACTTTACGTCATAATCAGGGCCCGTAATTTTTATGCCGATGACATCAATTTGACGTCACGCTCCATTTAGGGTGATCCGAAATAGTTTTAATGTCAATTATTAATCATTTTAATCAAGCACAAATGACTTCAAAAGTAGTATATTTACTCGTGAAATTTATAATACCTACTTGATACGTGTTGTACGTTAAAGAGGAATTCTGTTTTCTACGTAATTATTGAAATGTGTTACAATTTCATTTAATAAAATGTATTTATAAAAACAAATCAAATCGTTTTATTTACGTTTCACGTATCAAGTAGGTATTATTTATTTCACGTGTAAATAGACTACTTTTGAAGTTATTTGTACATGATTAATATGATTGACGACTAATGATTAATACTTAACAATAAAACTATTTGGGATAACCCTAAATGGAGCGTGACGTCAAATTGATGTCATCGGCATGAAAATTACGGGCCCTGGTCATACTTTGCCAAATCAAATTGGAAATTTGTCTAATTGATATAGAGTTAAAAAACCGGCCAAGAGCATGTCGGGCCATACTTAGTGTATGGTTCCGTAGTTTTTCAAAAATGGCTGGGCCGATTATGTTCGAAATAGTTTTATTTTAACGTACTCTATAAGCCTACTATGCATGATTTTTTCATATTTCTATCTATGGATCAAAAGTTAGAGGGGGAGGGACACATTATTATTTTCTTCTGGAGCGATTATCTCCGAAAATATTGACTTTAAAAAAACTTTTTTCTAAGACCCTTATTTTTTTAAGAGACCTATTCAGTGATATCCCACACTGTAGGATTACATCAAATAAAAAAAATCATCCCCACTTCACCAGTTGGGGAGGTACCCGAAATATTTTTCTAGTTTTTATTCGAGGGGCCGCACATAGTGTGCCACTAAGAGGGATAGACATAGTCACTTACTACTAAGAAGATACTTGTGTGTGTGGCACTTAGTGACGTATTCAACGCATTTGTCTGGCACTTACATTTAGCATCTAATGCACACACACACAAAAAATAGTGGCACAGTGATAAGGACGGACGATTATCGTTCCTTTTCACTTCCACTAGTAAAAAGTTTCATAAGACCATCCCTTTCGTTCTTGCTATTATTATAACGTTGTCAAATCCATATTAATCCTACATTCATGTTTTTATTGTACCACTTTGACGGTATCATTAATATTTAGGTACATCTGTACCAAATTGCAAATTTCTAGTATTAACGGCCACTGAGCTATGCTGCGGACAGACAGACAGACGGACATGGCGAAACTATAAGGGTTCCGTTTTTGCCATTTTGGCTACGGAACCCTAAAAATTGATTGAGGCTTATGTCCTTTGGGTAGGACACATGTAGGCTATAAACTCATAGGTATTTAGGTATAGGGTATTAGTTAATAGCCTTAGGTACGCAACAGTACTGTCCTCTATCGTCATGCATTATGTTCAGATATTTTGAGTACCGTGGCAGTTTCAATATGTACGATGGCGTCTGTACATTTTTATAACAAGCTTCAAATTCAATCTTGTTAGTAAAATATTTAATTTATTCTACTGACTTCGACAAAAGAGAACAACCAGGTACATATTTTAGTTTGCATATTATAGACTCGAATAGCCGATAAAGTTTCACGACTGTCCTCAGCATTATAGTTAAATGCCGCTTACAGCCACGTTGGGTCGTTCGTTGAGATAATAACGAAACAATGCTAATGGAATCCGAACCTACACTTGAAAGGGCAAAGCTTATATGAAAGCCGTCATAACAAAAGGTCAGTGAAGGGGATCTCGAATATTTGTGATTTTCATGAAGCTGGGTCATGTTATGTTGTTTACAGTCATGAGCCTGTAATTTGTTGATTAATGCTGCAATATGTTTTAGTTTTTAATTTCAATACTGAATGCAGGATATTTTAACTTATTGAATCTATCGCTGAACATAAAAAAACATGATCAAAAGTAGTAAGTTGAGCGAATTCCATTACCTCGAACTGCTTTTTTAGGATTCGGTAACCAAAGAGTGAAGGGACCCTATTACATTACTAAGTCTTCGTTGTCTATCTGTCGAACTGCCTATCACCGTCGTGAACCGTAATAGTCACACAGTTTATATTTTTACAGAAGCTGTATTGCTGTTGCCGCATTACCAAAAAAAAAATGCTAAAAGTTATAATAATTTCATAAAATAGATATTTAAGGGGGCTCCCAAACATGATTTAACTCACACTTGGCTGTTTTTATTGGTCAAGCCCTAAAAGCTTTTTTGGAACGAAAAGAAATGTTGCTGTTATGTGAATATGCTACGCCGTAACACAGACGTAGCACCAGACTCGATACATTTTAACACATTGAGCGCGGGGAACTCCCGAGCGGAGTTCTCTGTGGGAGGTCCATTTTAGCTACAAAGCGGAAAAATCACGGGATCGGCTACGAGCGTAGCGCGTAGCAATCGTCCACAATGAAAGTGTTAATTATTCATTTTATTTGTACGCTCATACTGCTACGTCGTAGCCATAGGCTTTTTGGGCTCTTTCAAAAATCATGTGACCGTATTTGGCCGATTTTTGATTTCTTGGTGATATTTGGTTATCGTAACCCGACCATATGTCTTTCTGGCATTCATCATGGTTCTCGAAAGGGATTTCTTTTGTAGTTGTAGAAGAAGCCTCACTAGACGGCGATATGTATAATAGATTGAATATATAATATATAGTTTGTAGATAGCTACACTTAGCTATGAAGCCAGTCGAATTTATCTTGAGTTAGGCATTTCGAGTATTCATCAAATCATCATAAATTTATCATTTTATTATCCTCCTAGGGATTATCTACCAATGCAAATTCAGTTGCAATTTATCAACAAAACCATAAAATCTCCCTAAATAAAAACAGAACAACCTAAACAGCAATAACTTTCTGCGACTAAACAATGCAAATATATGCAATATGGCGGTCGACGGTCTAGTGCATAACAATGTATGCTAATCAAAAGATAACTGCTGATGCACGGGACGGGTCGGCAAACTAATTTGGATGCAATTCCGCTGATGAGCGGACCTAGTAACCTAGCTGTAGCCGTACCATGACTTTGCAAGTATCGGTAACGTTAGGTTTTAATCGATAGGTTAGTCTACGGCCTGAGTAGCGAGCATCGAGCGGCGCGAGCGAGCGAGGCGGGTAGCGGCACGTCGAGCGGTCAATAAATTTCGACAGCGCGTTTTCAGGCCACGCGCATACGTTTGCATTTGCTTAGCATGGACTTGGACACTCCGCCTCTAGGGACCGGTCAACCTCTTCCCAAGCAAAAGTCGTTGAACGGCTTAGGCAATCATTGAATAGCCCAAATCACATGGCTAACATTTTGAATTGCTTTGCCATTCATTTGACTTAGCTGTAGGAAGGGGTGTCCCTTTCTTTTTTGAATATGCTTTTGAAACGACAGGCAGAAATAATACTTTTGTCACCACCCCAACTCCTCCTGCGGGTGTCGTAAGAGTCGACTAAGGGATTGAAGTGTCACTGACCATATTTGATTAAAGATTGTTGATGGGCAGCAGCGTCATCATAGTGGACAAATTACTGCGATCGCCAATCTGCTTGCCCAGCGTGGCGATTATGGGTACTTACCTCCTAATGCGTCTATACGCATAGTTAATAGGAGAGGCCTCCGTCCAGCAGTGGACTATCATAGGCTGATGACGATGATGATTACGAGTAGATAAGTTACTTCTAGTGGCAAGCGGCATTGTCAAAGCGTGTATATCGAGCGACATTAAGTTAAAATTGCTCTTATTTTTATAGAGGCGAGTATCAAAATGGCTTTTTAAACGTTATAAGGGAAACCCCTTCAGGAGGTAAGCAGTTCGAACGACTTCTTAAGCGCTTAGCAAAGAGTATTAGCTATCCACTTAGTATATGGAAATCCGCATTAAAAGTCTTAGAGCTTTATGAAGGGGTTTTAAGCGGGAACGGCGTTGGTTAGCAAAGTCGAACGAAATACCCTTTCAAAAAGCGGAGGGGATACCAGACCGGTCGCTGCCCGCCGCACGCCCCGTCGGACGCCTCGCTCAAGCGCCTACTCTAAAGGTGCGTTCAGACCAAAAGAGCATTCGCTGTTCTATCCCCCGCTCTACGAAATCAACCAATCACGTTTTGTGTAACGATCGAATTTCGTAGAGTGGGGATTAGAATAGCGAATGCTCTTTTGGTCTGAACGCACCTTAAGGCAGGCCATCGCACTCGCTCCAATACGTCAGTGCGAGCGCGATAGAATGCATTAAGTACGTATCGAGTGAAACCTAGCGGATCCTTTACTTCCCAGCTAATGGTACGGCTACAGGGTTTATATGAAGAGATAGTAGTTGTCGTACTGTTAGCTGACAATTTAGCAAACATTATTGCGTATGCGATCCATTGAGTTGCCAAGTATGGAGGTGGTCAAGTTCGGATATGTGTGTTGTGTAACTTGATGATTCAATATAAGTATTTCTCACTCGTCAGGCTCCGTTGGTGGTGACTCTGCCTTCGAAGCTGGAGTTACGGGTTCGAATCCCGGCGAGGATATTATTTTTGTTTTTATTTATCACAAATATTTGTTCTTTGGTCGTAACTGTCTATTTATTTATTTTAAATTTTATTCCCCAGTAAAAATACAGATACAACAGGCGGACTTAATGCCATAAGGCATTCTTTACCACTCAACCTACAGGCCAAACAGAAAAACATTAATGGTGCGGGATGTGAAGAGATCATACTTAACCCCTCGTCTGTCACGAATATATTTTTCAAATTGTTTCCTCGTCACTGATCAGTGCTTAGACATACAAAGACTTAAATACACTAACAAAATATGAGTACTTGCTAATAATAATATAGTTTCCATAGATATGATAGTCTATGTATGTATTTTTCTATCTATATTATGTAACGTCGCTTGGTACCTGGGTACCAAGTAATTAAGGCTTGTGGTCTGGACCACAAGCCTTAATTAATAAAGTTTACAGTGGGACTAGGGGCCTATTTCTAGAAAGCTTGTAACTTGTAATGCAAGCGGAAGTCCTTATCTAATTAATAGCGTTAAAAAGAGACTTCCACTTGTATTACAAGAAATGGGCCCTAGATCGTTTAGTGAAATATGATCAATTTTTGAATATGGTTCGCATCAAGCATCAGCTGCGAAAGCTTAGTAGTACGTGGGTTTGAACTTTGAATTCCACCTCGGGCGTTTGTGAATTTTTCCTTTTGACATATTAATTTATAATATTTCTAAATATCCCTTTTATACAGCGTAGGCGTATAATTAGGCAGCTTATTATAGCATTCAGATAAGCAAAAAATTATACACAAAGCCATGGAATAAGTTTTGCTGAAAAACAATCGGTAAGTAAAATGTTAACTTTTAGAAGATCTCATCACTTTCATCAGTCAGTAGTAGGTACGGTCGGATCTAATAATATGTATACGATTTTGATCCTCATGCCTTTGACATACGTTCCGAAATGTATACATATTATTAGACGTGACTGTATAGTCAAATTAGAAGAAAGAGAAGCGCACAAGTAAAATAATACATATACACCCCTAATTATCATAAGGTCGCGTATACCTGTTTTTTACACTCTGCCTGCATCTATATTTTTTACCTTGACTATACGTTTTCTGATTTCAGTCCAGATTTTTTTATCTGGTTTTCTAGGGCATCGCTATTACGTCATCGCTTAAAGCGACTAATTCATTCATTCACTTGAAAATGCTATAATTATCAGTTAAGAATATCGGAAAGAAGGTAAGCGTTGTTATAATAACTGACATAAATACTAAATACAGGCACATACAACACTTTAGGTACATAGAATGCGTACCGAAATAGAACGTTCACCGGATACTCGCCAATAAATAATTGTCCCATTAAATCCTTCCGAATATCGCTATAAATTATCTATACCGCACCCACACAGGAATCCAATGAAAATCTAATCTGCCACAAATACGAATATCAAATCCTGCCCTTCAGGCAAAATTAATTATATCCGTGTCCCATACGTACCACAGATTCCACAAAATCTGAATCATAAAAGTTTTCTGAATTAAAAGTTGCAATATTATAGGTCACAGGACCTAGCACAAATGGATTGGATTATGTCAAATGGTAGTACAGTCGACGTCAAAGATGCCATTTGTCATTATAGTTCAGGTTCCAAAATATATGTATATTGTACCTATATTTACATACACGGCCTTAATGTCAAGGCAATAGATAAAGTTGTGTAAACATATTTTTGGCACCTAAACCGTAGCACCGTGCAGACGTTCAAATGTGGAAAATAGCTCCGATTTTTGTTAATCTCCATTAAATTTGGTACTTAGAACCGCCATACAGGACCGCTTCAAGCTGTCCGTCCCGCTTATTATTTGCAGTCAGCTTGCAGTTCCCATAGAAAGTGACTGCTTGAATCGGTCTTAGTTTCAATATAAACCCGCACGACGGCAACATACGGTATGTTACATGGTACGGTATGGCATCTTGTAGTTAAGATCTGTGCCCACACCATTAGCTAAAACCGACGCGGCGTAACCACACACTCTGGGAACGAAGTTACTGAATTGTGCCACGAATTTCAAATAAGATTGACCTGATGTCTGAAACTAAATTAAGGTCAATACAGATCGTGTATCTAAGGATACACCGGTACAGGTTTTCCCTGTATATATTTACAGTTACAGTATAAGGTATTGGTTTCGGCAATTGGTTCGGGATTCCATTCGCGGAAATTCTGTGTTCAGTACAGTTTGTGTTTTTTTTTACGCACTAGTGCGAGAAGTGGTAAATTTTATTGTCAGGTCGAAACTTCGGAGGGCCATCTGTATTTAAAAACATCGTACGATACACGTGTAAAAAGGAAATTCGTAAATTAGTTCGTAATTCGTAATTTTTTCGCACTCGTATCATAATGTACCTATTATTAACGCAGAATGTTCCAGGATACACTTCCCAAAATACGTCTACTGAAATAAGTTCATAAAAATATGAACTAAATCTTTTTACATAGAACTGGATAAAGTATTAAACATCATTTGTTTCTTGATTGCTAAATGGTCAAGTATTCCGAAGCCTGTTTGCTCTTGCTCATTTTATGTAACTAGTACGTAGGTACCTAAGCAACTTTTTTTCTGTCAAAGTGCTACTTTTATTTTATTAATTACTATATTTGCGTAAATTCAAAAAAAAAATTTAAATAGATATAGTTTGAAGCTTTTTTAAAGACATTAGTTAGAAACATTAAGTTGAATTTTGAAAACAAAACATTTATCAAAATTCAGTAGTCCAGATAAGTAAAAGTGATTTATATAAATGAGCATTATATGAGCAATTTATTTGCGTATTATTCTTGACCTATATCTCAAAACAAATACTCCTAGAAAGAATACCTAAATTCTGCCTCATGAAAAATATTTAGCGAAAACATCCAATCCAATTTGTTGTTCTCACCTTTAGTAGGCCGCGGAAATTGCCTTTGTTCAGACCTCCACTTTAGGGACCGTAATCGTGTCCGGTGTGCTTAATGTATTTTAAATGAACGTATCAATTATTCACACTAGAGAGGTTGCCACATGAAAATGAAGAATATTCGTTTCCCTCATTTCAAATTGTCACTTGTGTTTTAGGGTCTTTCATCAACATTCTGACAGTTGTATAAATTACAGGTCGATTCACAAAAGTTGTCGCGTATTGTTCTACTAACCTGCTACAACTATTTTGACGTTCACGCACAGATATTTCATTCATTCGTGCTCTCTCGCTTCTGAATCTACCTGTACAGTCACGTCTAATAATATGTATATATTTCGGAACGTATGTCGAAGGCATAAAGTTTAAAATCGTAAACATATTATTAGAGCCGACCGTACTAGGTACCTACAGTTGAGCAATTGGAACCCTAGGCCACTCGGGTACCACGTCAAAGGGGAGTAAAGCAAATTGTAAGATATCTCTTACTAGTCGTCACTGGGACAGGTTGTACAGTGGTGGTTGAAATTACTTATTTACTCCGTTGGCTCAGCAACCTGAAGTGGATCTGGGCCTCCGATCCGAGTTGGCGCCAACACCCCGGTTTTGTCTGATCTCCTCTCAGTTTTCCGCGTTCAGGGCGCGTAGGTCCTTCTCTACCTAGTCCTCCACCGGTACTTAGGTCGGTCTACCGGTCTGCGGCCGCTGGGCCGCCCTCTCCTTACAGCCCTGTCATCTGGTTGATATTTCATCATACCACGAAAAGTTTGCTTTAGAAGGAAGAATTTGCAGAGCAGTATAATTTATAGGGCTATGAATCTGGTAGGCTGACTGGGACAAACGGATTTTGATCGACACTGTACGATCGTGCGCTGCCGATTTTTTACGACTTTATCTCGCGTGGTCAGCTTTGTGTAAAATGTTCGATCAACAAATGAGTAGGCAATGGTTTCTTCAGATAAAACAATTCGCTACTTATGTAGCTTACGGAAAACCATGCATGGAAGCGGTTTGTCCAAGAGTTCTACGGAAAATATTTGAAACATACAGTTTAGGATCTAATGTGAATCGCGATGTGTCAGTTTCATAGAATAACTGTTAAAAACTGACAAGCCGAACTTAAACTGAATCGCATATAAGAGATCATTGTAGTCCCCCGTTTCACTCCGTTTATGTCTCAGTGTTAGAGATATACAGATGTTAACATCATGTAGGCTTTTATTGAAACCGAGGTTGAAATGTAGATTATTAGCCAAACCGTGAGCATTATTTGATTAATAAATTCTAATTTTAAACATGATTAATTTTTCAAGAAAAGTCCACTGTGAAGCAGTGTCTTCTTCTTCAGCGTGTATTCGCCCACCGTTGGGCATACGCTTCTCCAATTTTCTTCCAGATAGAGCGGTTTTCTGTTTCCCTCTTCCAAACTGACCCTGCTATCTCCCTTATGTCATCGGACCATCGGGCTGGTGGTCTGCCTACACTTCTTCTGCCAAGCCGAGGTCTCCTCTCTAAAACGCGCTTACTGAACATTACAGTGAAGCAGTGTACCTACTTCAAAATTAATCGTTAATTAGTGCTTGACAATGTCAGTCCGCAACCACTCGCATCTTTTGACAACTAAGCAGGACACGCGTTACATTGAGCGTTCGAAAGAAAAAAAAATGTGCAGTTAATTTAAATATTTGTCAACCCTTAATACTTGATAACGATTGCCAATAATTCGTATTATTATCCATTTCCGTAAAAGCCTGGGTCTTGGTAACACACTGTATAGGTTGTTTTGATTACGTATGTCTCCCAGTTTTGGTGTTTGGGGCCACAACCATGTTACTAGAAGAGTAGGTACTGTTACCTGAAAATACATAACATTATTAGAATCATTATAATTTACTAAACATAACTGTTACTCATTTAAACAGAAAAAAAAATTATGCATAGCCTCGTGTCCATCTGTCAGTAAGGCACATTTAGAATCTCAGCTGTATGTCATTGTTCTACAAAATAGCCAATTTATTCCGCCAAATCAGAAACCTTTGTTTTGTGGGACCATACCTTTTCGCAGGTAGCAAACCCTTTCCGTGTGAAGGTACCTTACGTGGCAAACATTGCAGAAATATGTAGGTCTCAACATGTCACTGAATTTACTGAAACGGTACGTGTCTAGAATCTATTCAATGTTATTCCTATGAAGAAGACATCTTTATACAGTAATTTATAGTAATAAGTTGATAACTTGATAAGTATAAGAGAACTGCTCCGCAGCTTTAAGTATAAGACGTTTCGGCTATAATACCCTATGGACATAGGCCACATTGGCATTCTACGAAAAGGTCCCTTGCAAAATGCTTAGGCCTTATTTATTGTAATAATGCAACTTCCTCAAACAAAGGCGTTAGGCTCCAAACACACTGCTAACTTGTTAGCGAAGTTATAAAATTACCAGAATCGGTATCGTTTTTCCAACATATGCAGATTTTTTTTAATTAGTAGAACGCTATTCCGTAAGATATATTTATGTGAAGCGCCCCTGGTATTTTGGTTGTAATAATGTATTGTAATCATTTACACTATGCGTGAAATAAATATCTTAGGACATCTTAGACAAATCAGCCTCATCCCACGGTACGCTCCTCTTATGAATATGTTACCAGGTTTTTTTTAAACAGAATTAAAGTTCCCTACTGGGTTATATTTTTGAGCATTTTTATTATTACTTGTTTACGTGCTTATATTTTTACACCTATACCTTCATATGATGATCAATCCAAATGGGTCAGTATGGAGGTTTTAGAAACCATAAAAGATACCGAAATCTTATACGTAGGTACACCTTATTTTGTATTTGACTCTCTACTAGGTACTTATTTTACTTATTAGAGGTTATATTTATACCTTCTATAGCCATACGATGCGACCTACTAACGTGGCGCGCTAACGAAGCGTCTCTTAATTAGGACGCAATGGCATTCTGTACACATGCAATATTTATTCAATACACAGCTCTGTTTCATTAGTCTACTGGACAATGGGGACACGAATGTGTCCATATGTACTATCGTGTGTATAGCCACGTGCCTACATCATGTCAAATTTTGCCAAATCAAATTGGAAAGTCTAATTGACAAAGGGTAACATGCATACAAAAATATATTTAAAAAAAAAATTGAATTTAGAGCTTCTTCTTTTATTGAACTCGTTAAAAAGCAACACGATTGGCAAAGGTTGACCAATTTTTTAAATTAGTAAGCTATCCTTTTCTTTTATATGTGTGGGGAAAGGATAATGATAATTTCGTCTGATGGATACGTTTATCCGGGGATTGTAAAACAAGCTATATGAGTAACCAGCAGTCAACCCCTAGGCCAATAAGGAACCATGTCAAAGTGACGCTATAAATCAAATTATAAGTAATCTCGTACTATATGCCATTTTGAAAAGGTTCTAGAGTAGCCTAAGGTCCAATGGATTGAGTGGACTTGGGTAGGCAGCATAAAATAACATTAGCATCTCGTAAATTACTATCTAGCCCTTTCGTTCCCTATTCCATCTAATTTGGTTTGATACATAAAATATATGTTTATCAGCATCATATTTTTCTCTGTATCCCTAAACGATACGAAATGTGAATAATGTTTTTTTTTCACAATATGGAGCCCGTTTCTCGAACGCTTGTAACTTGTAATACAAGTGGAAGTCTCTTTTTAACACTATTACTTAGATAAGGACTTCCGCTTGTATTACAAATTACAAGTTTTCGAGAAATAGGCCCATGGTCACATGCGCCTGGTCAACATTGTTTATTGAGGAGGTCTATTATTGTTATTGCATTACCCGAGAAATGCGTCAAACTAAATCGAAGACTAGGGTGACCTAGTGATAACACATCAGCCAAGAAAGTTGCCAGTGAATTGTTTATTTTTAGTACATGATATGTAAATTTTGTACGTCGTATACTGGTAGGTCAAATTGTTTCTCACGATAACAGTTGGCGGCCGGCCAGATAGCCGACATACAGTTTTGGTCACACCTTTTAAGTAGTTGTAGCACTAAGTTTGTTACTTAACACTTTGAGCGCGTGGAACTCCCGAGGGGAGTTCTCTGTGGGAGGTCCATTTTGTGGGAGGCTACAAAGTGGAAAAATCATGGGATCAGCTACGAGCGTAGCGCGTAGCACTCGTCCGCAAGGAAAATGTTAATGCAGTGCTTAAGTACTGTAATTTTCTTTCTTTTATTTTGCTTAAAGTCTGTTTTGAGTGATTAACCTGTCTAATGTCTATAGCTTAGTAGGCGATAGGCTTCAAAATGGTATTCAAAATAATTGCTTTTGTGTCTGACGATGATGTATATAAACATGTCACATAAAATACAATTTCATCGATTTAAAGCAGTTATGAGACGTGACTCGCAATCTTAGGCATGATAAAAAAACCCACACGTTTATGTACATCGAAAAAAAAAATTCTACCCTTCAGTTACATGTATGGAGGGCCCCCACCCCAATTATTTTTTTTTACAATATAGTATCATAATTATGTAGCGATTCATACAACACATGTCTTTACCAAATTTCATTACTGTTAGCCCAGCCGTACACCTGTAAGTTCTTACGTAAGTTATAGGGACGGGGCTATACTAAGGAATGAGATAGTGATATTCACCTCTCATTCCTTAGTATAGCTCTGTTCCTATAACTTACGTAAGAACTTACAGGTGTACGAGCGCTCTTATTAGCATTTATAGTTTCTGAGTAAATCGACTGTGACAGACGGACATGGCGAATCTGTAAGGGTTCCGTTTTTGCCATTTTGGCTACGGAACCCTAAAAAACGGATTCTTAATACGATTGTTCACATATTCACTTAGTAGTAAAGAATTTAAAATCTTCTTCAGCTTTTTTAATATTTATTGAAAATAATTAAAATGGTTATAGTTATTTGTTGTACAAGGGAGGAAAGTGGTTGTTTAATCATCGTGCCAATATTGACACCCGAGCTAGCGAGAGATTCTATAGTTTAACCACGAGCGAAGCGAGTGATTTAAAAATGAAATCTCGAGCGTTGGGAGGGTTTCAAGGCACGATTAAACAAACTTTGCTCCCATGTGTAACACGACATTTTTCCCCACACTAAAGCGAGGAAGCAGCTACAAACGTGTAAAAAAAATTATCAATGCAACATATCAGTCTTTATTAAATAGCTTAGAGTATTTAAAAATGTGCTAGACTTAAGTCCAGAATATGCCAAAAAATAGGCAGAACTCTTAATTTGGTAAATGACTAGGTCTATGTGACTAGATTTTTTATATAATTACAATAAAATCTACCTACATTCATTAAATTGTCAAAATTTCTATGATGTTTAAGTATAAAATCTGTATCCGACAAGTAAAACATCAATCATTTTGAAAAAATGTTTGAGGTAAACTTAAATTGACTACTTTTTGGTAAGATATAACATAAGAAACTTTCCTTATAAAACTGTACATTCGAGTATTTTTTAATAAGTTGGCAACATTGACGTACAAGACGTCAGTGTTAGCGGGTTGCGTTCTGAATGTAAAAGTATAATATCTGGTTTTTGTCCAATATGATAATATTTTGCGATAGGTTTTTATGAAATACTAAAAATCTAATTTATTATCTTGAATAAATGAAATAATCTGGTGTATGATAAAATTTCCATGGTGTCCCTCAAAAAATAATCAGCGAATCATAGCCACTACTGAGTGTTTGACGTTCCATGGTTTTGAACGTTTCACGGTTCATCTGTCAATTTACTTCCTTCACAAGGGATTAAAATTTTCCTCACTGAAATTAGTGAGGGAAGTAGGTGTTTCCGAGCTAGTGTGGGGAAAATTAATTTATATTCCTTACGTATGTCGGCCACAATATGTTTTTTCATCACATTTGCTGTCTAAGCGCGCCATTGCTTGCATGCGTAGCGGTAGTAATGGAAATGTCAGTACGTCATAGAATAATATTTTGTCTTAAAACTTATTTTTTTGTCCGCAAGTGTGATGAAAAACATTGTATATGCATCATGGTCGGTAAGCAAAATACTAACACTCTCGTTAGTAA
>JALPQI010007041.1:0-38923 GCA_025490895.1 Thaumatotibia leucotreta | reverse complement strand
GAAAAAAAAGAAAAATTTGCCAGGAAAAAGAAAATCGTTTATTTACACAAAAATTACAAATTTTAAAGCATAACAATAACAAAAAATAAAGCTTAAAACTAAACTTAAACCTAGTGTTGCCTCCTCTGGCCCTCCGAAGATCTGCCAAGCGGTCACTCATGGACCTGATGAGTGTGACGATGCTCTCTTGAGGGATGTTGTTCCACTCCTCGATGACGGCATCATGAAGCTCATCGAGAGTGACAGGAGCAGGATCACGCGACCGTACCCGCCTTTTCAGCTGATCCCAAAGGTTGTTCGATGGGATTCAAGTCAGGACTCCTTGCTGGCCACTCCCATAACGGTGATACCAGCAGCATGCAGGTAGTCCCTTGACATCTTGCGCTGTATGGCTGCGGGCGTTGTCGTGCATGAACTGGAAGCCACGTCCAACAACATCAGCATAAGGGACCACATGTTGATCCAGAATCTCCGCTACGTAACCCTGAGCATTCAGGGATCCCTGGCCACGGCCACCACCAGTCCGGGAAACGCAGAGAAGTTCGGTCTTCCCCGTCGACATGAAATGCCGCCCCAGAACATGCAGGATCCACCTCCGTAGCCGACGGTTTCTACGGTGCAGGCTTCTGTGTACCGCTCCCTAGGTCTTCTGTATGCCTTCCTGCGCCTATCGTTGGTGTAAAGGCACACCCTCGTCTCGTCAGAAAATGAGGACCTTGCTCCATTGGGCGAACGTCCAATTCTCGTGTGAAGCGCGAAATCCTCTTCTGGCAGTCCGGTGCGGGTGCAGTCAGTTGGGGGCCCGTAGCGGCTCGGTGGGGCATCAAATTCCTCTCCTCGTAGTCGTCTACTAATCGTCGAGACGCTCACCGACGTTCTGCGAGCTGCTCGAAGCTGTTGCTGGAGCTCAACAGCGTTGGAAAAAAACGATTTCTCAAAGAGGTCGTCACGATGTACCGGGTCGTCTTGACGGGAAGTACAGCGTCGTCTCCCGGAACCACGCCTCCTGATGTAGCCGCCATGTCTCCTCGAAAACGCTGTAACACTCGTCGCACTCGAAAACGACTGATGTTTCAGATGCCGAGCAACTTCTGCCTGTCGTAGTCCAGGATTGGAGAAGTGCAATCAAATTGGGCTGCTTCTTCCGGTGTGGTGTCCATTTTCCGAAGTTTTTTCTTGCTGTAGCTGTTTAGGTGTGTCCTCAGTGACACCTGGATACTGAATGACCCATAACTGACCATTACCCCCTCTTTTATACCCATCCTTGGGGCCGCAATTAATGACCTGTTAAAAGCATGCTACGGAACTTTTGATTTCAAATGCAAATTTCCGAGATCATTATTTTTACGATAACAAACAATACTCCATTTTAAAGGTCATTAATTGCGCTTTCAAATGATAATAATATTGTTAGGGGTGCAACAAATAATATATGAGCTATATTCGTTCAAAACAAAATTTCCGAGATGTGCGATTTTTTTGACGCCGAGTGTAGTACTTTATTGAAAGGAATTTGAAGAGGTACTAATGTTTCAGACTAGTTCAGAGTCAGAAAAGAGGAAAATGAGGCACTTCTGAGTCGTCTGAGCTTTGAGAGAATGAGGATCTTCAATTTATGAATAAAATGCAGCATTTTTGTAGCATTTTTTGAGAAAAATATATATTCTTTAAACAGGCAATAAAGTTGTAAGTACATATACCGTAAAACTACCTAGCTATCTCGCTATAATAGTAAAGAAACTATGTCAAACCTAAAGAGAAGATTGTAGCTAAGTTAGGAGTTGAGTGGGCTACTGGAATACTGCAGTGGTAGGTCTGGATTATATTTGGGTGGGTTGACGGTACCTTAAGGTGCATTTAGACGAAACGAGCATTCGCTCATTCTATCCCCCACTCTCGTTACACATGACGTGATTCGTCGAAATTCGTTGGACTTCGTAGAGTGGGGGATAGAATGAAGCGAATACTCGTTAGTTTGGTCTAACTGCACCTTCAGCACATAATTGGTGCGACTTTTACTACACTACTAAGGCCACTACGGACAGTCTAACTTAACTATATTAATAAAAGAGGGACTGATAATCTATCTCGCCGCGACATATTGTCCCACCAATCACACTCTATGCCTACAAATCTACTGTTTTCTATTAAAATCGAGCACGACGAATTCATGCTACGGAATTACGGATACAGCAGCCATACCGCGAACTACGAAATCCACAAATTTCGCGTTTTTTTTTCTCTGTTAGGTACTCTAATAACGCCTTGGTTGGAATGACAGAGACAAATCCCCGAAATTTACGAACTTCGATGTTCCAGAAAGTAAAAGCGGAGTTATTTTTTTATAAATCTTTTCTTACCAGATTTCTCCCCATCGAGGCTTCTTCGTTCGTTTATCTTCATTGTAATACATCTAAACAAGTCCTCTATCAGGTTGGTTGAGAGACCAAAGTATCTGATCTAATTTATTTACGTACGTTTGTAACAGTTTTTTCATACCATTGGTTTATGTCCCGTATTGGAGATAAAGGTACGCGACGGCATGAGTTTTAAATTAGTTTATTTTATTAAAGTACTTAAATAAATGTCCATATTCGACAATTCGTATAATTAACTCAACCGTTTTTAATATTGTTAATATTATTCAAGGCCCAAATAAATACGAATCTTGATTGAAAGTAATACAACTTGAATGACAGTGTCATAATGTCAATGTTAGTGTCAAATGTTATCCTTATCGGTCCAAACAGTAGATATAAAGTTATTTATATGGTTTATCGGAACAATATTTAATTTAAATATAATGTGTTATCGATTAATCGAGTTTATTTAGTACCTAAAATGTTTACGATAGTAAATAGATGGTGTTTTGGTAGAATAGGTCAGTGGAAAAGCAAAAACTAAATTATTTTATACGTTTTTTACAGTAATGTAAGAGAAAAAAACAGACTTCTCCAAAATCCCTTCATCAGACCCCGATTTATTGTCAATGGGACCATGGGTCTATTTCTCGAAAGCTTGTAACTTGTAATACAAGCGGAAGCCCTTATATAATTAATAGTGTCAAAAGGAGACTTCCACTTGTATTACAAGTTATAAGCTTTCGAGAAACCGGCCCCATATCGGTTTGTTTTGAAGTCGGTGATATAGTCATTCGTCCATTTGTTATGCACATGCTTACTGAAAATGTAAGACTTAAATGGTTTACTGCAAATGTTAAACTTAAATGGTTTTCTAACCTCATAGCTCACAAACATCTAAAGGTGCGGTTAAACTAAAAGAGCATTCGCTGTTCTAACCTCCCACTCTACGAAATTCGATCGGTACACAAAACGTGATTGGTTGATTTCTTAGAACGGGCGCTAGAACAGCGAATGCTCTTTCGGTCTGCACGCACCTTAAGAAGGTCTACTGCGAACTACGATCAAGGTGTTGCCTCCATGTTACGCTTACGTTCGAATTAACAAGTGCGATAGAGAGTCAACACTTCTTCCGTGTCGCAGTAGGCTCTCTGGCCTTCTACAGGTGCATTCAGACCAAACGAGCATTCGCTATTCTATCCCCCACTCTACGAAATTCGATCGTTACACAAAACGTGATTCGTTGATTTCGTAGAGTGGGGGATAGAATAGCGAATGCTCGTTTGGTCTGAATGCACCTTTCCCGCGAACACCGAAGTTCGTAAATTTCGGGTAGGTATTTGTCTCTGTCACTACAACGAAGGCGTCATAAGAGTGACAGAGAAAAAATCCCCAAAACTTGCGAACTTCTGTGTTCGCGGTAGCAGGCCTGGCCCCTGTTGTCATAGCATTAAAAGTGCAAGTTCAGATATTATTGAGCACAGTAGCCGCTTCGATATATCTCGTGGCTTATGATGGACCCGTTTTATCTATTTATCGTGCTACTCGTCACTTTCGCATTTACATACTTGTTAGAACCTGACGGCAACAACGACAAACGATTAAACACGGTACCATCACAAGCCTACTGATGACGACTGTAAGTACTCGGATCGGATAAACTGAGCTGATAGGCATAACTGAGTTTATTAATTGAACGCTGTGTCGCTATGATTTGATCCTGAGCTTCGGAATGTATTGTGAGATGAGTCAGCCGTGATTGCTATATTAATGGACTGTCATTTTTGTGATTTATTCATTTTAAAGTCGATTGTTGCGACCATCGTACTGTGAAGCTTATACAAAATATCTACATACTAACTCATTTTGATTGACGCTGTACAGTCAAGTGCAAAAATAGGTATCGAGAGAATCCTCTCATAAATAAGTACCTATGTTACAACGTTCTTATTACACAGAATACTGGGACATGTTATTGAGTATTTTTATATACACCTTATTTTGCTTTTTGACCTTTTATCTCGGGATAATAGGGTAAATTGCTAGTAACTGGACACGTTATATAAAAATGAACTATATGGGCGTATAGTTAGAATTCATTTTAAAACGATGTGTTATGTCAATGTCAATCGTTCTGCCTGTTCCAAAATGAATAATTATTTATTTATTAAAAACATAAGTTTACACGACATTACAGTTAAAAACCAATGCGTCATGCAACTAAAAAAAAAAAACAATTTGAAAAAACAGCCACATTATACAACAACAAAAGTTAACTAGATTTAGGTGACGCAACAGCGTGGCTCCGTTGAGTCGTCTGAACTGGCGTAGGGTTCGGCAGGTTGCCCCGGAACCGCCGAAACACGACACGACGCCCTTCGGCCAGAAGTCCGGACTCGCGATGGTATCCTGCAGCGGGCGCGGCACGCGCACCACAAACGAGCTGAAGTGCACGTAGTGGCGCGACTGCAGCTGCTGCACCCTCAGCGAGTAGCCAGTCTTCCGGCGAACGTATTCTTTCACGTCTTCAGGCACAGCCAAAGTCCAAAAAAGCCAAAGTATTTTGTTTTATATAAGGTGGCCAGTTACTGGAGGGTGGGCAGTTACTAGCAATTTACCCTAGGTACTATTCCGTGCGCGATCCAGTAGAATCCGAAAAAATGTTAACTAATATGGCTGAATTTCATTTCAATAGAATTTGTTATCTTTGGCGCATATCGTGAATTATGTTCGTATATTTATTTTTACGTTAATACCTCCTAATAAATATCAATAATTTTAATAAAAAATATATGTGAACTAAAGGTTTATTTAAAAATAGTGATAAGACCAACTGTGTTATGAAAGTGCGTGATTATGAAATATCGCAAGTTTTTAGGTTTGTTTACATTTCTTTCGTCTTCTACTGGCGTTGGCGCACGGTCATCATAATCACAGTTTGTAAAATAATTTATAACAATACTAGGTAATATCCTAATATCACACATATTACATCACCATTTAGAAAACATCACCAGACTCGCGCTACGTCAAAAGTGCCGTAATTTACAAAATTAGATTATTACATCACCTAATTGAAACCTTGCCTAATTTTGATTTTTGTTATAAGTACCCGTGCGGAGCAACGTGTATGCCGCGACGACGTGTGGCCTATACGAACAATTTATGATTTGCGTTTTACGAGGTGTCACAGGGGACACGTAAAAATGCATACGTGCGTAAGTTTTGATATTCGAAACGCTCGCAAATGCGAAGTTAAACTCAAATCAGCTGGATGGCTTTGGTCTCCAGATTTCCAAGATGTGAATATGAGATGGTATGTGTTCGATTTGCTTAATAAACGGAAATAGGACCTTCAGCAAAAGGATGACTCACACACTCAGCACGATATGTCCGACACAATACAATATTCCTATTATTCCTATATCGGGGGGGAGATAAATAAATAAATAATAATAATAAATAAATATCTTGGGACATCTTACACAAATCGACCTAGTCCCACGGTAAGCTCAATTAAGGCTTGTAATGTGAGTACCAGGCGACGATATATATAATAGATAGATACATATAGATACTTAAATACATAGACAGCCATGACCAAGGAACAAACATTTGTGATAAATAAATACACAAAGAATGCCCTCGCCGGGATTCGAACCCGGAATCTCCAGCTTCGTAGGCAGGGTCACTACCAACTAGGCTACGGAGGCTGACCGGGAGATGTACAAGCACAGTGAATTTATTTTCTTAACCCAACTGGAACGTGTTCTAAGATCACCGACACTCCTGCAGAATAGGCCCACTTTCAACACTTGTTTCATAACTTTTATAAATAACTATTTCTAATCTCACAATTACAGTGGCTTTATAATTATTGTCAGCCTCCGTAGCCTAATTGGTTTGGTAGTGACCTTCTGAACCCAGCGAGGGCATTATTTGTGTGTATTTATTTATCACAAATATTTGCTCCTTGATCGTGGATGTCTATGTATTTAAGTATCTATATTATGTATCTGTCTATTATAGATATCGTTGATAACCACATCACAAGACTTAATTGAGCTTACTGTTGGACTAGGTCAATTTGTGAAAGATGGTTATAGTTATACCCCCTTATTCATAAACGTTTGCTAACTTAACAAGCCGCTAATAATTGCTTGTCCCTTTTCCTCTTATGGACACATTGTTAAGACCGAAAGGGACAAACAATTACTAGCGGCTTGTTAAGTTAGCAAACGTTTATGAATAAGGGGGTTAGTATATATGTGTATATTGTATATATTTATATTATAACGGTCTTAAGATCTCTTCACTGATTTCTTATCCTTGGACTATACTTATTAGTCGTTCCTCGTCACTTATGCGTATGAGGTTTTGTTGAAGACGAATGATTTTGAATATGAGTCAATGTATGAATACAACATCGTAAGCCATTAACGTTCGTTGTTTTGTTATCTAAACATATCCTAAACCGGAATGCCAGGCATTACGTAGGCCGCAAATAATTTACACAAATAACTAGTATTATTGCACATTGTTTATGTTTACTAATGACAAAGGTACTTTGAGATGATATTGGTAAATAGAGAATTATATAAACGTGTTAACTAATTATTTATCGATTTCTCGGGCATCGGGTACGAGTAACTATTTTTAGTTCATATTTTGCGGAACTGGTTCTGAAAATTGTGCCGCGTGGTAACGGGTGAGGGCAGTAATAGTACATTTTGTTAACCACCCCAACTCTTCCCGTGGGTGGCGTAAGAGTCGACTAAGAGATGGAAGTGTCCCTGAACATTAATTTATTGAAGATTGATGATGGGCAGCAGCAAAGTCACAGTGGACACAATACCTACTCCAGCCTATGTCCAGCAGTGAACTAAAATAGGCTGCTAAAATGGTTCTGAAGTATTTATATGAGAGCACTACAAATATAGACAGAATATACGAGTAGGTCATTACGTCACTAGATATGATTTTAGATATCCGAAAAAATATTTTGTCAACTTTTATCTTAAAAATAATATTAAAATATGTCCCCATACTTAACAACTTTGAAGAGCTCATTAAAATACGAACTGCCGTTGTTAGCAAATACCTCACACCATAACTTACGTAGGAATCGTAAGATGTACTAAACTTGAAAAAAATGGTACTTTGCAATCTAAACATAAAATCAATAAAAAAAGTAGACAGCATGGTGTCGACATTTTTATTTTATTTTATGTTGGCACAACAAAGTGGCTCCAGTCCATCTGATCGTAAGTGAAAAGTAGAGCCCAAATCGCGGCGGCAACGAACAGGAGACCAGCAGTAACCTGTCAGTTGCCACCGCCTTGCTGGCCCGCTAAATGCTTCTTCACGTTTCGTTTAAAGGGTCCCAATCCCAACTTATAGGCATGCGGAAACACATGTGCCATTGTACAATATTATTGAGGTATTTACGATGCATTGATTACCCCATTATCCGGTTGAATAGCAACTATATCCAGCCCACTCGAGTCAAGGCTATATTAGCATAGATAAGATACATCAGTAACTGATACAGCGCTATGGTTGGACATGAAATCAAACATCCGAATATCGGTGTGAAACTTCGAAGGTCATAGTGCGTAGCCAAGATGATAATCACTAACGTCCTAGTGAACGAAACGGGTTATTCCCACATGTTACAGCTCATCTGACACCAGTGGTAACAACTAGGATTTTTTTCCCGCCTTTATCGGACAATATACATTATTTGACCACAGTTACGTATGGTGACGGCAGTAAGAATACATTTGTCACCACCACAACTCCTCCTGCGGGTGTCGAAAAAGTGGACTAAGGGATTGAAGTGTCACTGACCAAGTGACCATTATTTGATAAAAGATTTATCATGGGCAGCAGCGTCATCATAGTGAACACATTACTGCGATCGCCATTCCGCTTGCCAAGCGTGGCGATTATGGATTTTAAAGATAAAGATATTTTATTTGCTAAGGACACACAGATCTCAGCAAAAACATTACATGTAAAAAGGTGCAAGTCTCGCAGCATAGCAGTTGTTACACCACAAAAAAGTTATGAGATCAATTGTTTAACCAAGTCAATAATTCTGTAGTTACTACAAGGGGGTATCCATAAAACTCGATTTCTACTAACTTGCCTAACTTGAAACTGCATGTAGAAATACTCATTTTATTATAGGTATCAATAAAGAGTAAGCCAAATTAGCTTGAGATTACCAAGCGAATTAAGTTTGATGATCCACCACTACCTATCCATGGGAACATTTGTCTAGCAGCTTTGTCATAAATTGTTACCTTATAACAATTACTTAATTAACAACATCTTATAGTAACTGTATTAATATAAGATATCTGTATTTTTTTAATATAAAGAATGACTTGGCCATCGACCACATCTTACTGAATGTCTTTAGGGCATTGCTAAATTAGGGTTGTTTTAAGCAGTTGATTTTATTACTTACCTATGTACCGAGTGTTTTTGAGGTCGTGAAGCAAAATAATGGACATAATACGGAATTAAATCTGAGAGTGAGAGAAAGAGTGTTTTTCAAGAAATAGAAAATTTCGTTTGTTATAACATGGTCACCAGATATCCTATACACCGTTTGACAAAGGCATAATAGGATGACTATATATACTCTGACAACCAAATTATGTCAGTAGAAAAGCGTGTGAAATTCAAAATTAGTATGAAGAATAGTAGGAAGGGCGGACAGGCCAGTAGATTTTTTTTATTTCACGCGGTTTCCTATTGACACCGTTTGGTTTGAGTAAGTATGTACATAAATGATTTAAGTAGTTTTAAGATAATATATTGATCAGAGTCTACCCTGCATAATGTTGATAAGCTTCAGAGTCACGAAAAGTAGTTTTTGATCACGACCCAACCCAAATCATCCCTGTGCGATGGCCAAGTCATTCTTTATATTAAAAAAATACAGATATCTTATATTAATACAGTTACTATAAGATGTTGTTAATTAAGTAATTGTTATAAGGTAACAATTTATGACAAAGCTGCTAGACAAATGTTCCCATGGATAGGTAGTGGTGGATCATCGAACTTAATTCGCTTGGTAATCTCAAGCTAATTTGGCTTACTCTTTATTGATACCTATAATAAAATGAGTATTTCTACATGCAGTTTCAAGTTAGGCAAGTTAGTAGAAATCGAGTTTTATGGATACGCCCTTGTAGTAACTACAGAATTATTGACTTGGTTAAACAATTGATCTCATAACTTTTTTGTGGTGTAACAACTGCTATGCTGCGAGACTTGCACCTTTTTACATGTAATGTTTTTGCTGAGATCTCATCTCTTTTTGTAGGTATTCTTCTTTTTTTACTTTTCGGGTACGACTTCTTGTACGTCAGCTACCATTTTTCTCATAGCCCACTCCCTGTCTGTATGGGCTTTTTTCCGGGGCTTTGATGGAACAATTTCTGACAAGTCTGGACGGTATTTGCGTCTTAGTCTATTATATTGTAATATTGCAGATTCCTGCGCTTTAATGCTACCGAAATCGATATTTACTAGATGTATACCGTTCAAACTTGTGACCCTGGAAAGTGCTACATACGCTTGCCCACATGTAAACACTCCAGAACCGATATCCATTAGAGCATTGAACACAATTAACAGTAGCTTTATTTTAACTTCAACGCATTACTTCGTTGAAATTACCTACACAACAATGTCCAAATCTCTAGCAAATCAAATCCCTAAACAAGTTCGTAATCCTAAAATTACCTACACAAACAATTTCTAAATTAGTATATGAACACAATTAACAGTCGCTAACACGACAAAGAAGTAAAGATTTTTTTATTATTTTAACCCCAACGTATTATTTCGTTCATACGAATATAAGAAACACCAATTTTTTTATTTTTTTTTTAATACCATGTCGGTGGCAAACAAGCATACGGCCCGCCTGATGGAAGGAAAGCAGTCACCGTAGCCTATGGGCGCCTGCAACCCCAGGGGTGTCACATGCGCGTTGCCGACCCAATAAAAACTTGTACACTCCTCTTTTGAAGAACCCCATACTGTAGTCCAACGGGGAAAACCTCGGCAGGGAGCTCATTCCACAGACGGACCGTCCGCGGGAGGAAGTTCCTTTGAAACCGCACGGTGCGCGTCCATTTAGGTTGCAAGGTGTGGGGATGAACGCCCAGTCGGTGGCGAGCGGTGCGATGATGAAAAGTGGACGTTGAACAGTTCTTCAGAGCACAGCCCATTGTACAGACGATAGAACACACATAAGGAGGCGAAGTCTCTCCTTAGACTTAAGGGTTCAATACCGCCTGAGTCTGGGATCGTCGACTATTCGGACAGCTCGTCTCTGAACCGAGTCAAAGGGTGCAAGCTGGTACACAGGTGGCCCAAAGGTGACAGCAATACTCCATATGGGGTCTGACTTGCGACTTATATAACAGAAGTCTTTGACCCGGAGTAAAGTATCCCCTCGCTTTATTGAGCACACCGAGCTTTTTGGATGTCATCGTAGCTTTTCCATCTAGGTGACATCGGAATTGGACGTCGTTGGAAATGTCGACTCCGAGGATCCCAATACTCCCACCTGGAGCCACAGTAAATGGGGTTTTTTTAGCGGTAAACGCGCAAACTTGTTTCTTTGTGGGGTTGAACCTGACTAGGTTATCCCGACCCCATAACGAGACTCTAGATAAAGTGTTCTCGATGTCAGACACAAGTTTTCCGCGACTTTCCAGTACCACAGAGCGAGGGATATTAGCACGGCCTGTGTAAAAAGTATCCCCAGTACTGTCATCCGCATAGCAATGGAGGTCGCCGATAGACAACATGTCATTGATATGCAGAAGGAACCGCGTTGGGGATAGCACAGAGTCTTGCGGGACGCCAGCGTTTATGTCCATGCTATCAGAGCAGCTACCATCTACTACGGCACGAATGCGTCTGCCGGACAAAAAGATAGCTATCCATCTGCATAATCCCTCGGGCAGTCCATAAGATGGCAACTTCGACAAAAGGCCCCTATGCCAGACCCAATCGAACGTCTTCGCTATATCTAGGCTGACTGTCAAAGCCTCGCCTTAACTCTCCATGGCTGAGGCCCAGCGGTGAGTAAGGTACACTAGAAGATCACCGGTAGAGCAACCGTGGCGAAAGCCATACTGGCGGTCGCTTATAAGATCGTGTTCTTCTAGGTAACCAAGGAGCTTAGCGTTAACTATACGCTCCATGACCTTAGAGAGAAGGGAGGTGATAGCGATAGGCCTATAATTCGATGGATCCGATCTGTCACCCTTTTTTGGAACAGGGTGCACAAGGCCCGTCTTCCACGAAGATGGAACTTCCCGTTTGATACTGGAAAGAGCGAAGAGACGCGTTAACACAGGAGCACAACGTTTAAGCACCACTGCAGGTATGCCATCTGGCCCGCTCGACTTGTGAACGTTTAACGACAGCAACTCCCGCCGAACATCTTTCTGGGAGATGCGAATTTCTGGCATGGAGTGTGCGCACCGCGGGATGGTAGGCGGTATAATGCTGCCGTCATCGCTCACAGTCGAGTTTGAGGCAAAAAGAGCACCTAGAAGATCGGCTTTCTCTTTTGCACTATGGACCAGATTACCGTCAGCATTTCGCAGTGGTGGTGGACCTACGTTGAAATTACCTACACAACAATATCCAAATCTCTAGCAAATCAAATCCCTAAACAAATTCGTAATCCTTACAGACGTTGAAAAAGACAAATAATCGCTTCAGTACGCACACGAGGATCGCAAATTAATTCTGAAACACCCAAATAGCCATCCATTACCTACGGCGCACGGGCAACTGACTGTGACTGTCACACGGTGGCGTTGGCGGTGCGCGTCTGCGCGGCACTACCCGCGTCTCACCCGCGCCATTTTAAAATACGACTGTATTATTAAAACGCCCAGTATTACATACCTACATTTATTACAAACGACAATTATTAATTTTTTTAGTTTTTGATATTCTTGTTTATATAGGTATCTGATTAATTTTGTACTGGCATCATTTAAAAGTTACTTTTGTTTGACAAGCACTGCGTACTCCCGACCCCGCGTTTGATTTAAAGTAATTTGAACTTTGTTGTACTACAAATACATTCCCAATTCGTTTGGCTAGGTTTTCCGTAGTCATATTTGATAATACATAAGTGAATTTTGTGATGTTAGGTATAGGTAGGTACTTAATTATTAATTGTTGACTTCCGCATTAAAGCGTTAATGTAAATTTTACAGTGGAAATCCGAATAAGATGTTATTTTAAAATACAGCTTATTATAATATTAAATAATGTTACGGTAACTACGTTTATAATGATGATTTGCGCAGTGGACGTCTTATGGCTGATATGATGATGATGATGACAGGGTGGAATGGAAATAGATTTTGAGTCAGGAGGGCCGCTACCAGATTCCGTGCTGCTGGAGAGCCTTCAGAGATTATCCCTCAATTTGGGATTTATGAAAATGGATTAGCATGAAAACTTAAAAAATAACAGAATTTAAAACTTGTAGGTATGGGACCAATAAAAATATTTGGCTAGAAAACCCACAATCCAAAGAACTCTTTGTTCCAACCCGCTTCATTCCGCCATATAAACTTATTTGCAACAACCGCATAATTAATTTTGTATTAGCATGTATTTGTATGGGATTACAAACTTATTTAAGTAGTTTGCATAACTTGAAAATCTGGCAGAAATTTCCAATTTTCAGATTTTTTGTGTAATAGGTAGGCTATAAACTACTTATGTTTCAAATTTTGAGCTCCTAGGCCATCTAGAAATACCTTAGATTATTGATGATCGGTGAGTCAGTGAGTGACAAAACTAAGGAACTTTGACATGCGGTAGTTTTTAAACTACAAGTTACAATTGAAATCAAACAAGATTATTATGTAACTCATGTTATGGCCTACACGTCGCAGAAAATTCAGACTTCTAGCTGTAACCAGCGCGAAATTACAGACGGTTGAAAATGGCCTGAACGGCTTCGAGAAAAGGATGGTACGGCCGTGCCTTTTTTTTGCTCGACTTGGCGGGGGCACTGCCGTGCCCCCAGATATAGTACACCAAACGAAGGAAACTCAGAGGAAAAAACTCGTGTATAAGCGAATTTTGGCATAGTTGTAGGGAATGGTGTTTTAAACCACATACTAAAAGTACTGGTGGTTAGGGGTGGAGCTAACGGGGGGAGGGGGGTGCAAAGGTCCTTATTTTTAATTTTTCGTTAATAACTCGTAAACCGTGGCTTGTAGCAAAAAACGTTCTAGTACATAAGTAATCTACATAAAATTCTCTACAAAAAAGATATACGCATGTTTCCTCTGGGATCAATGTGTCATGAGATAAGAAAGTAAGAAGATGGACACTATAGAAATAAACACATTTGTTTAAGTAGGTATGGCACATACAGAATGCTCGCGAACATTCCAAAAGATTTTAATGCTCAATTCCTGACCATATTTAGAGTCTTTAATGTTATGTAAAATTTCCTGGATTCGGCTTGGTTTCAGAGATAATCAACCTTTTTTTCGAAATAAGTTTTTCGACGTAACTCGTCACAAAACTTCTTTTTGATTACAATGATGCCACAATGTGTTTTAATATTACCACACCTTTTGCCTGGCAATCAAAAAATGGGAATAAACTTGACGAAAAATCCTGTCCCTAAAAATTTTTTTAAAATAAATAATTTTAACAAATTGTTGTAATGATGAAAAGTACCGGAAATGTTAAAAAGTATGCAAAAAGTCTAAAAAAAAAAGAAAAAAAATTTTTTTTTGATGGTATTTCACATTAGGTCTCATAATATTTTTTGTTTATTTTGATATCTAGAATGCATACTTAAATAAATTTTGGAATGCTCGCACCCGGGCGCGCCCTGTATGCTTATTTGTAAAAATAAAAATCCTAATTATCTTCTAAACCTAAAATATTCTCATAATAATCGTCAAAATATTTTAACTGTGCATTCTAGACATCAAAACAAACAAAAAATATTATGAGACCTAATGTCAAACACCACCAAAAAAAATTTTTTTTTCTTCTTTTTTTTAGACTTTTTGCATACTTTTTAACATTTCCAGTACTTTTCATAATAACAACAATTTGTTAAAATTATTTATTTTAAAAATTTTTTTAGGGACAGGATTTTTCGTCAAGTTTATTCCCATTTTTTGATTGCCAGGCAAAAGGTGTGGTAATATTAAAACACATTGTGGCATCATTGTAATCAAAAAGAAGTTTTATGACGAGTTACGTCAAAAAACTTATTTCGAAAAAAAGGTTGATTATCTCTGAAACCAAGCCGAATCCAGGAAATTTTACATAACATTAAAGACTCTAAATATGGTCAGGAATTGAGCATTAAAATCTTTTGGAATGTTTGCGAGCATTCTGTATGTGCCATACCTACTTAAACAAATGTGTTTATTTCTATAGGGTCCATCTTCTTGCTTTCTTATCTCATGACACATTGATCCCAGAGGAAACATGCGTATATCTTTTTTGTAGAGAATTTTATGTAAATTACTTATGTACTAGAACGTTTTTTGCTACAAGCCACGGTTTACGAGTTATTAACGAAAAATTAAAAATAAAGACCTTTACACCCCCCTCCCCCCGTTAGCTCCACCCCTAACCACCAGTACTTTTAGTACATGTTTTAAAACACCATTCCCTACAACTATTCCAAAATTCGCTTATACACTATTTATTTCTCCCGATAGGCAACTTTTGGTCTTCCTTAGGTGGGCTAATATACAAGTACAGATAGTAGGTACAACACGGTTTCGGAAGTAGGTATCCTGTCGTCATCCGACATGCAAATTATGTTTAGAAATACAAACTACCTATATTTATCATTAAAATTAATACATTTAGTTTAAATTGGTAATTATTTGATATTATTACTATTATCATTAATCATTAAGGATTTCAATTCATTAATTATACATTTTGTTTCCTTTCTGGTATGCAGAAATTTGACAAGAAACTATCCAATTTATATAAACAATAGCCCAAAATTATTTTTAAAATTATTAAAATTCAAATTACACATTTATTATTACATATTTATTACATTTTTATTAATAGTAAGTCAATTTATAATTTCCTTCCATTCGTTCGTTCACGCGTTCCGCCATTTTCACTACATCTTTCATTTGATCAACGGCCATGGCGGCAATCGCACAAGCTTCAAAAACATGGCACCTCCTAATGCGTCTATATCTATATGCATAGTTAATAGGAGAGCCCCACATCCAGCAGTGGACTATCATAGGCTGATCATGATGACCACAGTTATGCAGAAAACGACCAACTTCGAAAGCCTAATTACATTATTTTAACGATGTTTCATTGAGTATAATTTTGTTTATCGATAGTCGATAAAACACTTCGGTCAATCCCTCTGACAGTTAAGTTTTTGCTATGAAGAGTTCCGCTCCTTGCTGATAAGTTATAAAAACTTCAACATGGTAGTCAGGCTAAATTGCCACAATACTGCCACAACGTTGTGGCATGCGCAATATTAGATTACTGGGACATTCCTACGCCCACGTTCCAAGCTTTAGTAGCTTTACCTGCACTCGAGTCGAGTTACTAGCTTTTAGCTTGCGATTTTAGTGTGTGGTTCCTGAGGGTCTGCTTTTAGCCCCTGTCCTTGTCGCACTAATGACGCTTTCATTGGAGAGGTAGAGACAAATGCTCGATATTTACGATTTTCGATATAGCTTAGAAAGAGTACTGCGAATAACTCGATTTGTATGGCACATCTAGCCACTGACAGTCGATACCAGATGCCATAGATTTTTAAGAGGTGACCAGCTTACCAAGATAACATTGTAAGTGGAAGGGTTTTTTATGGAATAAGAGGCAAGCGAGCAGACGTATCGCCTGATGGTAACTAAACGATCACCGTCGTGACGTAGGTATGAATCCGTGGTATTACAAGTTGCCGACCTTTAAAGGTGCATTCAGACCAAACGAGCATTCGCTATTCTATCCCCCACTCTACGAAATCAACGAATCATGTTTTGTAACGATCGAATTTCGTAGAGTATGGGGTTAGATTAGCGAATGCTCGTTTGGTCTGAATGCACCTTAAGATGGGAATACGCTCTTTTGAAGGTTTGAAGATGGTAACGGTCCGTAAGCACCGCGGGCGAAAAAATCTTGAGTTTAGCTATGTGCGAGGCAGGAAATTTCTAGAAAAGGGTGAAGATAAAAGTAAGGATAACCTCACCTCTGGCCCCCGTCGGCATGACGACAGCGTTCCTCTGGTCTGGCCGCAGCAGACTTTCGGCCTCCACGCCGGCTTGGTACGACATCTCCATGTCTAGGCCTCTATCATAACACGCACATGTAGTCTAATGATCGCGATAACTTAATATCTGGAACAAAGACAGTCTGTTAGTCAAAGATAGTTAAATATACAGTCAGCGTCAAGATGCGAACAATGTGAAAAAAGTTCTAAGAAATATCCATAGATGGCAACATACGGTCCATTCATCGTTCCTTAGTTGTCTTATTTAGTAAACAACTTTCTAACTTACACGTTTTCTTTTGTAAACTGCTGTTTCCTTGATTAAAAATTAAGCAATTTACTAATCACTACGGACGGACTGCACAAATACGGACTCAGGTATATTTTGGTATAGGCAAATATGGCAGTTTACAACAGAAAACGTGTAATTTAAGGTTAGAAAGTTGTTTACTAGATAAGACAACAGGACGAATGGACTTTATAATTCTATAGGTACCCGTTGTATGCTTGAGTTTTCTACTTATCAGGCGAACTACAGTGACACGGTGTTATTAATGATATTATATAACTTAGAGCTTCACTATTGTCTTCAGTAGGTATTATAGTTATATATTATGCCATTGTACGGAATAAAGATAAGATAAACAGAAGGCGAATAGGTAGGTATTCGGATAATGCAAAGTACTCGTAGCATGTTTAGTAGTAAGGTTTGGAAATATTCGAAAGTTTCAAGTATTCAAATATTGGAGTTTTTTTTATATCATTCGAATTATTAGGAACCTGTCGTGTCCCACTGTTGGGCAAAGGTCTCTCCCCAATATATCATTCGAATAGTTTTTAGAATATAATAAACTATTAAAAATGTGGGTAGGTACAATTACTTTGTTTTAACTTAAATATTTCTTATATTTTTAACTATTTCAATAAGACGTGATATCCTGCAGTAATCAATAGATAACTAGAGATTACCTAACTAATCTAACTATCCACTTAGTTTATTTTGGGTAACTTTGTTTTATTGGTGTACCAGTATTTCCCCGAAACTTCGTAAAAATTCTCGAAATTTAGTTTTCTGGGTCGCGTTTTATAAAGTTACAATTTACAATTTCGCTGTTTGCCTCTCTAACGCACGCACATATTGGCTAGAAAGAGAGGCAAACAGCGAAATTGTAAATTGTAACTTTATAAAACGCGACCCTGGTATAGCTTTGATGCGGAATGCGAAGTAAAACGTTGTAATTATTGGTTTAAAATTTAAATGTCTAAATTTAATATTATTAAGTAATAAAAAATATTCAAATACTAAAATGGACCGAATATTCGAATTGCAAGCCCTATTTAGTAGGTAGTAAGCATAGCTAAAGGTGCATTTAGACTATATAGGGCTCGCGGTCGTGTCCGGCGGTGTCCCATCACATGTAAACTTACCAGGTAACGAGGTGGCGGACAAATTCGCGAAAATTGGACTTGATGAAGGTATTTATGTAAACCAAATGCCCTTCTTTACCGATTTACTCAGAGAAATCAAAGTAAAATGCTCTGAAATGTGGAAAAAATATTTTGATGAAAGGTCGACAGAGAAGGGCATATGGTATAAAACTATGGTCAGTGAACCGCCGAAAATACCCTGGTTTTGTGATGTTCGGCTGAATAGACGACTTGTTGTTATAAGCATGCGTCTACGATCTGGACACATGCCACTTAATGCATTCGGACACCTAATGAGAATGGTCGACACTCCAAATTGTACAACTTGTGGTGTGAGAGAAGACACCTTCCACGCTTTAGTGGAGTGTGCCCGGATCGGGGCCGAACGTAGGGTATTCGAAACACAAGCCAAACTTAAATTACGTGACGTAGGCTTGTGCAACATTTTGCTGTCTAACCCAACATCTAAGTGGGCTATAAAATTGTATTATTTAATAATTAAATTGGTTGATTGTAGACATTAAGTAATTGTAATTTGCTATAGGGCCGGCATCATCGCTCAGCGACGAAGGCCTTTTTTCTTAAATAAAGATTAAAAAAAAAAAAAAAAAAAACTAATTATTATTCATTATGTGGTTACTCATGCAATATTTAGCTGACTATAGATACCTTAATTGATAATTAAATAATCTCTAAGGAAACTGACTGGCCATTCAAATAAGGACACAGTATAGTCAGTAAGCCCTTTCAACTGATATACCTATCACTTTGATTTTGTTTACAACCATTTATACAATTTTCCTAAATACCTATGTACATTATTCTAACTTGCACAGTTACATAATAATGCAGTACAAATGTTTACAAAATATTAACACAATAAGTACAGTAGTTTGAAAGAAAATTGGACGTAACAAATAATTATATATTTGTACCGGTTCCTGTTTTGTATTCTCATATGTGTAATTAAATAAACCTACTTGTTGAATGGCTATCAAGTTTCCAATACCTACATATAGACAGTTCAGTTGACACTTTGACACCATTCCTCAATTTGAATTATACATACAAAGCAAAACATTGAATTGTGCAGTTCATCTATCATAATGCACAGATCATATAATTTAATAGGTATAAATATTTGATACTTATTCATAAGAACAATGTTTCCAATATCACAAACTTAACATGATTATGACACACAATACAAAATATTATGGTGAAACTATAGAAAATACAGATAAACTGCTTAAGGAAATACTTATTAGGTACTTATGTTTTGGAAAATGATTTTGGTGTAGTCAAAATTTTTAGTCATCAATATTATAAATTTTTAGGGGCAACACTTGAGCAAATATTTTAATACACAATATTTTTTTTGCCCATAATGCCATAACTTATGTTTTGCTGTGTCTTCTATACTTTCAGACCTCTCTACAAGGTGCCCGTGAGGAAAGGGAAAAATTTTAACAGCATATTCCTGAGACTAAAAGAAGCAAAATATGTTAAGTGAGTTTTGGTCAAATCTGCAAAAAAAAAAATATTTTTTTTAGTTTTTTTTTTGATGTTTTGAATGCCTCAATACACAAAAAAAGGATTTTATTAATCGCGATAAATGCACTTTAAAAGTTTTTTTTTATTTGCTAGGTAATTAAAGATTTTGTTTGTTCATTTGATGTCTGTCAATTAAGTGTGACAGGACTAAGACAACATGGTAACAAAATCGTTTCCTAAAATGCGTTTATCATAGCGTAACTCATATGACATTTTTAACTTCAAATTTGGTCAGAAATCCGCTGTTGATTTTTTTCCCCTTCCTCATGGGCACCGTGTATATTGTCCCACTTAAAAAACACTCTGTATGTATTATGTATACACAATTCAAGATGATACTTCACACTATGTACCCGCAAACATAAACATGATAAATGATAAAATGTGAAGTAGGCACACTAGGCATAGGCACTTATCTCTTAAGTATGGTTTAAATATACATAAACATGCTTTTATTTGATAATTACGAGTTATTTATAAGATAACTTTGTGATAAAGGAGATGAGAAAAAGGTCAAAGGTGTTTGAGAAGTTACCAACCTACATTTGGGGCATGAAACACTTTTTTAGGGTTCTATAGCCAAATTGCAAAAACGGAACCCTCGTCGACTCGCCCTGTCTATCAGTCCGTATGTCACAGCCACTTTTTTCCGTAACTAGGTATACGGTAGAAACTTGGCAAGTAGATGTATTCTGTGATTTTCACACAAAAATAGAAAAAAAATAAAACAATAAATTAGGGGTTCCCCATACTTAAAACTGAAACCCATTCTTTTTATCTTTCAAACCATACGTGTAGATAGATGTAGTAAAACGATACAGAGGTTTCTAACATCTTTCTTGCGCGAGAGATACTTCCAAAGTGGTAAAATGTGTATACCTAGTATACCTACCCCAACCAAGCGTGGTCGGTCTACCTATAATTGTGAAACAAATAATTTAAATACAATTCATATCGATTTTATAAAGGTGCATTTAACCAAACGAGCATTCGCTCATTCTATCCTCCACTCTACGAAATCAACGAATTTCGTAGAGTGGGGGATAGAATGAGCGAATGCTCGTTTGGTCTAAATTAGGGCTCACGGTACACGTGTAACCCGCCAAACCGGATACCCGTGTTCTTAAGCCCGACGGTACTAAGAACCCGAATTACACGAACCCGCCGGGTACCCGGGTCCGTGTCCAATACACGGATACCGTTTACACGAAACCGCGTGCTACCCGGGTACCCGGGTACTTAAGACCGAACCGAACGGGTTCGAAATAATTTGAGCAAATGCAAATAAGGTCTATTATTGATTGTAACCTGCAGCTTCGTTCGACACTACAAAACAAACGTGTTCACGAAAGGTCAGCCGATACAACTTTTTTTTGTTTTTATAAACTTCGACTCTATCTGTTACGCAATAAGGTCTATTTGACACAATTAGCCTTCCGCTTATCTATCCATTTGTACTATAGATCTTAAGTCTCACGACCCATCCTTCGGTACATACGAGGGGTGATTGAAAAATTCGCGGCCTGACTGTTAAAAAAAAAAACTTTTTTACTTTTTTCTGCCGCCATGTTGAACTGTCATTATTCAGTTGTCATGCCGCGAAATTTCAATTCTGAGAGGAAATTTTAAATTAATTTTAAGCTTGATTTAAAAATACGTGTCAACACATTTTTCACAATGGACAATTTGGAGCAACGTGCTGTAATTAAATATCTTCATAAAAAAGGTTTGACTCCGAAACAATTTTTTGAAGAAATGCAGTCTGTATTAGGGCAATCCTGTCCATCATATACGATGGTAAAAAAGTGGGCAGCTGAATTCAAACCAGGACGAGTGAGCATCGCTAATGACCCTCGCCCCGGGAGACCAGCTACTGCGACCAATCCACATAATGTGGAAATTATATGCGACATGATAATGAAAGATCGACGATTAAAAGTAAGGGAAATAGCTGACATCGTGGGCATCTCCTATGAAAGAACCCAAAACATTATAGTCAACAAATTCGGTTTTTCGAAGGTGTCGGCGAGATGGGTTCCGAAGCTCCTTTCAGTGGAACAAAAAATCACTCTGGTTACAATTTCACGCGACTGCCTCGACCTGTATGAAGCTGACCCTGAAGATTTTTTGGACAGATATGTTACTATGGATGAGACATGGGTCCACCACTACACGCCTGAGACTAAACAGCAATCGAAGCAGTGGGTTCGCCCTGGATCTCCGCCTCCTAAAAAGCAAAGGTCATTTTGTCGGCGAATAAAGTCATGGCATCAATCTTCTGGGATGCAAAGGGAGTAATAATGGTTGACTATCTTCAGAAAGGTACCACCATAAACTCGGACTACTATTGCAACCTTTTACGCCAATTACGAGAGGTTTTGAAAGAAAAAAGACCTGGAATGTTGACAAGAAAAGTGCTCTTCCACCAGGACAATGCACGTGTTCACACGTCACTAAAATCGATGGCTGAAATTCACAACTGTGGGTTTGAATTATTGCCCCACCCACCGTATTCGCCCGATTTAGCACCATCGGACTTCCACCTCTTTCCAAACTTAAAAAAACACATGGGCGGTAAACATTTTTTTACCAACGACGAGGTCCAAGCCGAAGTGGACACCTATTTTGAAGGCCTAGAGGAAAGTTTTTTTAAAAGTGGTGTAATGGCTCTGGAATCCAGATGGAATAAGTGCACAGACCTCGGCGGGGACTACGTAGAAAAATAAAAATATTAACTAAAATCTTTGGATTTGATTTCATACTTAGGCCGCGAATTTTTCAATCACCCCTCGTAACTTTACGCTTAAAAAGCAGACTTTCTATGCATACACGGCTTCTCGTCAAGGACGTCCCCGAACCCGCGGGTAATTAAAGTCCGTGTAAATAATACCCGTGTACCCGTGTACCCGTGCAGACGGGTATTATTTACACGGACTTTAATTACCCGTGTAAATCGGGTCAGAAACCCGTGTACGTGTAACACGAACACGGGTATGAGAAACGTTGACACGAAACCCGGACACGACCGCGAGCCCTATATAGTCTAAATGCACCTTTAGCTATGCTTACTACCTACTAAATAGGGCTTGCAATTCGAATATTCGGTCCATTTTAGTATTTGAATATTTTTTATTACTTAATAATATTAAATTTAGACATTTAAATTTTAAACCAATAATTACAACGTTTTACTTCGCATTCCGCATCAAAGCTATACCAGGGTCGCGTTTTATAAAGTTACAATTTACAATTTCGCTGTTTGCCTCTCTAACGCACGCACATATTGGCTAGAAAGAGAGGCAAACAGCGAAATTGTAAATTGTAACTTTATAAAACGCGACCCTGGTATAGCTTTGATGCGGAATGCGAAGTAAAACGTTGTAATTATTGGTTTAAAATTTAAATGTCTAAATTTAATATTATTAAGTAATAAAAAATATTCAAATACTAAAATGGACCGAATATTCGAATTGCAAGCCCTATTTAGTAGGTAGTAAGCATAGCTAAAGGTGCATTTAGACTATATAGGGCTCGCGGTCGTGTCCGGGTTTCGTGTCAACGTTTCTCATACCCGTGTTCGTGTTACACGTACACGGGTTTCTGACCCGATTTACACGGGTAATTAAAGTCCGTGTAAATAATACCCGTCTGCACGGGTACACGGGTACACGGGTATTATTTACACGGACTTTAATTACCCGCGGGTTCGGGGACGTCCTTGACGAGAAGCCGTGTATGCATAGAAAGTCTGCTTTTTAAGCGTAAAGTTACGAGGGGTGATTGAAAAATTCGCGGCCTAAGTATGAAATCAAATCCAAAGATTTTAGTTAATATTTTTATTTTTCTACGTAGTCCCCGCCGAGGTCTGTGCACTTATTCCATCTGGATTCCAGAGCCATTACACCACTTTTAAAAAAACTTTCCTCTAGGCCTTCAAAATAGGTGTCCACTTCGGCTTGGACCTCGTCGTTGGTAAAAAAATGTTTACCGCCCATGTGTTTTTTTAAGTTTGGAAAGAGGTGGAAGTCCGATGGTGCTAAATCGGGCGAATACGGTGGGTGGGGCAATAATTCAAACCCACAGTTGTGAATTTCAGCCATCGATTTTAGTGACGTGTGAACACGTGCATTGTCCTGGTGGAAGAGCACTTTTCTTGTCAACATTCCAGGTCTTTTTTCTTTCAAAACCTCTCGTAATTGGCGTAAAAGGTTGCAATAGTAGTCCGAGTTTATGGTGGTACCTTTCTGAAGATAGTCAACCATTATTACTCCCTTTGCATCCCAGAAGATTGATGCCATGACTTTATTCGCCGACAAAATGACCTTTGCTTTTTAGGAGGCGGAGATCCAGGGCGAACCCACTGCTTCGATTGCTGTTTAGTCTCAGGCGTGTAGTGGTGGACCCATGTCTCATCCATAGTAACATATCTGTCCAAAAAATCTTCAGGGTCAGCTTCATACAGGTCGAGGCAGTCGCGTGAAATTGTAACCAGAGTGATTTTTTGTTCCACTGAAAGGAGCTTCGGAACCCATCTCGCCGACACCTTCGAAAAACCGAATTTGTTGACTATAATGTTTTGGGTTCTTTCATAGGAGATGCCCACGATGTCAGCTATTTCCCTTACTTTTAATCGTCGATCTTTCATTATCATGTCGCATATAATTTCCACATTATGTGGATTGGTCGCAGTAGCTGGTCTCCCGGGGCGAGGGTCATTAGCGATGCTCACTCGTCCTGGTTTGAATTCAGCTGCCCACTTTTTTACCATCGTATATGATGGACAGGATTGCCCTAATACAGACTGCATTTCTTCAAAAAATTGTTTCGGAGTCAAACCTTTTTTATGAAGATATTTAATTACAGCACGTTGCTCCAAATTGTCCATTGTGAAAAATGTGTTGACACGTATTTTTAAATCAAGCTTAAAATTAATTTAAAATTTCCTCTCAGAATTGAAATTTCGCGGCATGACAACTGAATAATGACAGTTCAACATGGCGGCAGAAAAAAGTAAAAAAGTTTTTTTTTTAACAGTCAGGCCGCGAATTTTTCAATCACCCCTCGTATGTACCGAAGGATGGGTCGTGAGACTTAAGATCTATAGTACAAATGGATAGATAAGCGGAAGGCTAATTGTGTCAAATAGACCTTATTGCGTAACAGATAGAGTCGAAGTTTATAAAAACAAAAAAAAGTTGTATCGGCTGACCTTTCGTGAACACGTTTGTTTTGTAGTGTCGAACGAAGCTGCAGGTTACAATCAATAATAGACCTTATTTGCATTTGCTCAAATTATTTCGAACCCGTTCGGTTCGGTCTTAAGTACCCGGGTACCCGGGTAGCACGCGGTTTCGTGTAAACGGTATCCGTGTATTGGACACGGACCCGGGTACCCGGCGGGTTCGTGTAATTCGGGTTCTTAGTACCGTCGGGCTTAAGAACACGGGTATCCGGTTTGGCGGGTTACACGTGTACCGTGAGCCCTAATTTAGACCAAACGAGCATTCGCTCATTCTATCCCCCACTCTACGAAATTCGTTGATTTCGTAGAGTGGAGGATAGAATGAGCGAATGCTCGTTTGGTTAAATGCACCTTTATAAAATCGATATGAATTGTATTTAAATTATTTGTTTCACAATTATAGGTAGACCGACCACGCTTGGTTGGGGTAGGTATACTAGGTATACACATTTTACCACTTTGGAAGTATCTCTCGCGCAAGAAAGATGTTAGAAACCTCTGTATCGTTTTACTACATCTATCTACACGTATGGTTTGAAAGATAAAAAGAATGGGTTTCAGTTTTAAGTATGGGGAACCCCTAATTTATTGTTTTATTTTTTTTCTATTTTTGTGTGAAAATCACAGAATACATCTACTTGCCAAGTTTCTACCGTATACCTAGTTACGGAAAAAAGTGGCTGTGACATACGGACTGATAGACAGGGCGAGTCGACGAGGGTTCCGTTTTTGCAATTTGGCTATAGAACCCTAAAAAAGTGTTTCATGCCCCAAATGTAGGTTGGTAACTTCTCAAACACCTTTGACCTTTTTCTCATCTCCTTTATCACAAAGTTATCTTATAAATAACTCGTAATTATCAAATAAAAGCATGTTTATGTATATTTAAACCATACTTAAGAGATAAGTGCCTATGCCTAGTGTGCCTACTTCACATTTTATCATTTATCATGTTTATGTTTGCGGGTACATAGTGTGAAGTATCATCTTGAATTGTGTATACATAATACATACAGAGTGTTTTTTAAGTGGGACAATATACACGGTGCCCATGAGGAAGGGGAAAAAAATCAACAGCGGATTTCTGACCAAATTTGAAGTTAAAAATGTCATATGAGTTACGCTATGATAAACGCATTTTAGGAAACGATTTTGTTACCATGTTGTCTTAGTCCTGTCACACTTAATTGACAGACATCAAATGAACAAACAAAATCTTTAATTACCTAGCAAATAAAAAAAAACTTTTAAAGTGCATTTATCGCGATTAATAAAATCCTTTTTTTGTGTATTGAGGCATTCAAAACATCAAAAAAAAAACTAAAAAAAATATTTTTTTTTTTGCAGATTTGACCAAAACTCACTTAACATATTTTGCTTCTTTTAGTCTCAGGAATATGCTGTTAAAATTTTTCCCTTTCCTCACGGGCACCTTGTAGAGAGGTCTGAAAGTATAGAAGACACAGCAAAACATAAGTTATGGCATTATGGGCAAAAAAAATATTGTGTATTAAAATATTTGCTCAAGTGTTGCCCCTAAAAATTTATAATATTGATGACTAAAAATTTTGACTACACCAAAATCATTTTCCAAAACATAAGTACCTAATAAGTATTTCCTTAAGCAGTTTATCTGTATTTTCTATAGTTTCACCATAATATTTTGTATTGTGTGTCATAATCATGTTAAGTTTGTGATATTGGAAACATTGTTCTTATGAATAAGTATCAAATATTTATACCTATTAAATTATATGATCTGTGCATTATGATAGATGAACTGCACAATTCAATGTTTTGCTTTGTATGTATAATTCAAATTGAGGAATGGTGTCAAAGTGTCAACTGAACTGTCTATATGTAGGTATTGGAAACTTGATAGCCATTCAACAAGTAGGTTTATTTAATTACACATATGAGAATACAAAACAGGAACCGGTACAAATATATAATTATTTGTTACGTCCAATTTTCTTTCAAACTACTGTACTTATTGTGTTAATATTTTGTAAACATTTGTACTGCATTATTATGTAACTGTGCAAGTTAGAATAATGTACATAGGTATTTAGGAAAATTGTATAAATGGTTGTAAACAAAATCAAAGTGATAGGTATATCAGTTGAAAGGGCTTACTGACTATACTGTGTCCTTATTTGAATGGCCAGTCAGTTTCCTTAGAGATTATTTAATTATCAATTAAGGTATCTATAGTCAGCTAAATATTGCATGAGTAACCACATAATGAATAATAATTAGTTTTTTTTTTTTTTTTTTTAATCTTTATTTAAGAAAAAAGGCCTTCGTCGCTGAGCGATGATGCCGGCCCTATAGCAAATTACAATTACTTAATGTCTACAATCAACCAATTTAATTATTAAATAATACAATTTTATAGCCCACTTAGATGTTGGGTTAGACAGCAAAATGTTGCACAAGCCTACGTCACGTAATTTAAGTTTGGCTTGTGTTTCGAATACCCTACGTTCGGCCCCGATCCGGGCACACTCCACTAAAGCGTGGAAGGTGTCTTCTCTCACACCACAAGTTGTACAATTTGGAGTGTCGACCATTCTCATTAGGTGTCCGAATGCATTAAGTGGCATGTGTCCAGATCGTAGACGCATGCTTATAACAACAAGTCGTCTATTCAGCCGAACATCACAAAACCAGGGTATTTTCGGCGGTTCACTGACCATAGTTTTATACCATATGCCCTTCTCTGTCGACCTTTCATCAAAATATTTTTTCCACATTTCAGAGCATTTTACTTTGATTTCTCTGAGTAAATCGGTAAAGAAGGGCATTTGGTTTACATAAATACCTTCATCAAGTCCAATTTTCGCGAATTTGTCCGCCACCTCGTTACCTGGTAAGTTTACATGTGATGGGACCCATTGGAATTGTATATTCTTGCCATTACGTTGTAATTGGGAATATAAATCCAGAATAGTGTAAGCTACGGGGAGACCTCTTTCACCAGAGGTGCATCGAGCTAAATGCTGTAGTGCGCTCTTCGAGTCGCTGAGCCCCACAAAATTGGTCCCATCACATGCCAGTATGTAAGATAAGCATTCGGCAATTGCTAACAATTCTGCTGACATAATAGATACATTATCGTTTAATTTAAAAGCTGCTGAGGTATTGGATTGAGGGTCAAAAAAGGCCGCCCCGACAGCTTCGAATAATAATTAGTTGCTATCATAGCTTACATTTAGTACCCTCACATAAGCTCAGTATCAGTATCACACTAAGTACCTACATAATCGCCCATTGTCATTCGTATTCACAACAAAGGGAACTAAAAATGCATAATACCTATCCAATGACTCATTGACTTAACTGACTTTAAATAAAAAACACAGCCAGTGACTTAACAAAAAGAATATTTTAAACATTCCAAAATGCATTTAAATTAAAAAAAAATAGTTTGGCACTCATTATTTGAATTTAGAACAGTACAATGACAAGTAAAGAAAGAAGTCTTAGTTAAAATATAATAGAAGAAACAAATGAAAAAAACATTTGCAGTTGAGATAAAGGAGCACAAAGTAACTACAAACGCGAACAAAAAATAACTAAGCAAGTTTCGCTACCGATTTCTATTACAATAATAACGTTTCAGTAAATAAGAAAAAAGTAAACTTTCGTTACAGTTCAATAACCAGCTATCAACGGCCCTTCACTTCGAATAGTTAACTAATGATACGGGTCGATAGATACTTGCATTCCGAAATCAACTTCTATTATGATAACACCGACATCGGAAGAGCGACCCGAAGATCTCATACGGAACCTAACCAACTAAACTAACCACATTTACATACTGGCCTAGCAACCGCCGCTTTCAACGATCACTCTTCTACTCGTAAATAAGTTTACAGACTCGCCAAAGGCTACCCAATTTTACAATTTAATTTACGAAACAAATACAAAGAACCACTGCAATGCAACTGGAGCAAATAAACGTGCTCAGGGCATTTGGCGCGTGGTCATTCCTATCGGTATACAGAAATATAGAAGACAATTTTCAGTACTTACCAGATCATAGTCAAGGTACACTACTCCTTTAAATTTTTCGTCACAATAACCGTGTCAAATGATTTTTTATTTAACTATCCATACTAAAATTAAAAATTCTAAAGTATTACAAAGACACGTGCAATGCAACACGACCGCATCGGCCCGCCTCGTTCATTGCACTTAAATTCGGGTTGCCAGATTCAATTCAATAGCTAACGATTTTTTTTACCATTCTTGGCAAAAAATAATTATAAAACAATATCACTTGTTATTGAAATGCTAATAAGTTATATTTAAAATATTTTGCTAACCATTCGTACTCACTTAATTTCACACGTCTTCTGTATTATGTGTAATATATTGCGTAAGTGACAGCTGTATGAGATGAGCTGTACAATTTTATACACTAGCAATAGTAACATTATTTTCGTGCAGTTTCCGTGATCTATTTTTAAAATAAAAATCAGTGAAAATTATATTTCCGACAAGTAGATTGAAATGAACATTGTTATAGTTACCGTGATTGAAACAAAGAGTGTTATTTGAAACAAATTAACATCACTGCACCATGGTTAATCCCAGTTTAGCGTATGAAATTCTTTTGTACATAAACTCATTTTACTTTGGTCTATTCTCCACCTGTGAACTGGGTACTCTTGTTCTGAAATCTTTTCTTATTATTTCAAACTATGAGATTAATACGGAGGGATATAAATTGATTGGAAGAGATTACGGCGTGCTCATTGGTTTGTTTGTTGTGGAAGCTGCTAGATTGTTTCTTGGAAGAAAGGGTAGCCTAAGCGAAAGAGGTAAGCCATTGCAATATTATTCAATGTATTTTATCATTGCATCGTGTTCACACTCTTCACACCTTCCAAAATACGAAAATATTAATGTAATAAAGCTGTCTCTCCAGAATACCCCAATATTCTATTTAAATTTACTAAGAAATATCTAATCAAGCCATTTATTTTTCCACAGATCCGCCAGTAATGTTTTCAGTGGTTCTCACACTTCCTTCAATTGGTGGAGTGCTATTTCTACTCAATTGGCAAAAGGTAGTACTCCGGATTGAGTACATTTGGTGCACATTGATGCTGCTGCTGCAACTAGCAGAGTTTATATTTGCATGTATGTTTATTGTCACCATGTGTCGAGGACCCTCCTATGACTAAGGAACTGGAGCAACATGTTCGCTGTGGCAATGCGATGAGTATAACCATTCTTGTATGGGGTAGCATAAGTCTCATCAAACAAGTTAAAATTGCTACCAGTGAGGCATGCTAAGGTTTACTTTAGTATGATCAATGTGACTACAACTGAGGTATTTTCTACCAATTTTATTGATATGAATACCAATGATTTTTACCAAAGGTATTGAAAGCACAATAAGAGTGAGATGCTGCAAGACAACAAATTTAGGATAACTTCCTGAATATTTTAATAGTATGTATTTGTATAATAATATGTTTTACTATATCTTTCCTGGTAGTTTTAGTGTATGTAGTGTTTGATCAAGATGCATCTAATAACTTGAAAAAATTAATACTTGCTCATCTTAAAGTCAACTTTAACATGTTGTATTTACCTGTAATATTGGCCTGCAGATTTTTGTACCTGGACCCTGGGTGTAAAATGGTTTAATTTCCACTATATTTAACATTGTTGTGTCTTTTTTGAAGTAAGTATATTTTATACATATATTTTTTTACCTCCACTTTAATTTTCGGATTGATGAGTGATGGTTATAATATATACCAATGAAAAAAATATTTTATTTACATATTTATTTTATCATATTAATGCTGCAGCTATTAATTTTAGTATCTAAGAAGTCTTGGCAGTAATTTTGTACTGATCAAAGTTTTAATACAATTTTTTGTAGAGTTTTTATTCTGCATGCCAATGAAATAACTATTATCTTTTATACTGTTCATAAAGATTGTATTATGTCCTATAATCTCTTTAAATCACTGTGTGTTTGTATGCTGTACAATTTTTTATATAATGCATTTGATGTAAAAAATGGAAGCAGATTTTCCTGCTTAGAAGTTCCTCTATCATGTGCTCTCTTGTCATTATATTCTAAGTGTTTCTAACATTTTAGAGTGAAATAACATTGTGCCACTTGATTTCGCCAATCACTATTTAATGGGTGTTAGACAAGTAGACTATGTAACCCAGAGGTAGATAAATGTATAATGGGGCTGGACTGAGGTCTATAGAAGTGTAGTTGGTATTGAATCCACATATTGATGTTGAACCCTATATCGCAATTCAGATGAAACTCTCCTGGAATAGTTGCAGATTGTTTGATACCAATGATTTGTTTTAGGGTAAATTGCTAGTACCTTGTCAATCAATCATTTTTATATGAGGTGGCTAGTTACTGGAGGGTGGCCAGTTACTAGCAATTTACCCTATCATGGAACAATTATTAAAGAAAATAAAAGTTGGGGATCATTGCCTTGATTAATAATCAAGTAACTCAGGCCTTCTGTGATCCAGCCCAAAAGTAACGGAAGTGATATTGTGGCCTTTTGGTAGAATTATACACCTATTCAAGGATTGTTATTTATCAACCTTCCATTCTAAATTAGATTTGTATTGAACCAAAGATTTAGCAGATGGGATTACCCTCTTATTTACTTAAGTATAATGTGTGTTATTCTAGTCTCTTAGCACTTATTGTAATGAAAATAATATAAGATATATACCAATTTATTATATTTACATCTTGTTGTATTTAGTTCCAGTATTACAATTTATCTTCAGATATGTTTCAAATATTTTTACAATCATCTAGTCCATTGATGTTAGATGTTTTTAAAATATTAATCTTTGAGAAAGTACCTAGTCCAAAATATTTACATACTTCTACAAGATTGAAATTATAACATAAATATATAAAATGCATTGTGAGAAATAAAGAACTAGTAAAACTGATTTGTTTTTGATAACCCCGAGAGTAACTCTTGGAATGGAGCAAGCCTGTAGGAAGAGCCCATTAAAATAAGTCATTTATGCATGATTTTTCCAAATCTATTTTTTGTAAATCAATATTAACTGGCTATAATGATCATTCTTTATAAATCACAAAATTTTAATTTATGCATGATTTTTCCAAATCTATTTTTTGTAAATCAATATTAACTGCCAACTGGCAAAAAAAAATTATCATTCTTTATAAATTACAAAATTTTAATTTATGTCTCTTCAATTGGTTTCCTATACTCATTTTGTAAATATAATGGCACTCTCCCTTTTGCCATCTTATCCCTTTTATGAACCCTCAGTTCATGTCTCATCAAAGCTTTTCTTGTACCATACTTGCTTCCACACATTCTGCATCCAAAATCCTTGATTCCAACATGGTCAGATTTAAAATGCATGTCCATGTCACACTTGGTGTAAAACCCCCTTCCACATTCTGTGCATTTGAATGGCCTTTCTTTTCTATGTGTCAATAGGTGTCTATTGAGATTGCTGCGAGTTAAGAATCTGAGTTGGCACTTGTCACATGAAAATGGCTTGTCTCCAGTGTGTGTTCTCATGTGTATTTTAAGTGACTCTGTAAATCTGCCTCTGTAAGGGCATACTTGGCATTGGAAGGGCAAGTCAAAACTGTGCAACTGAAGGTGTCTAATTAAATTGTCTTTTCTGTACAATTTGCCACAAACTTCACATATCAAATGTGATGCAGTCTGATGTCGGATCAAATGTTTCTTATATAACTGTGCAGTCAGCAAACGGTTACAAATGGAACATTGTATTCTTACATTCTTATGCTCTCTAGAACTTCTATGCCTTGCATATTCTTCAGTAGTGCCAAATCGTTTTTTACATAGCTTACAGTTATAGGATTTTTCGGGTTTCAATTGACGTTCATAATTATTATGATCAAATTTGTCAGCATTTATCTCATAGTTACAATCACTATCAGAAGGTACTTCAATGTTTTCTTCTAATCCATTTGCTTGCAAACTTGCTGTTAGCAAAGTTTCAGTTTCTTTAGCAGTTTTACGAAAAATAATGGCACCATTGAGCAAGGAATGGCAAGCATCACACAAGTGTTGAGGATTAGTATCTTCTTTACTGATTACGATGTCGGCATATAAACATACCTCTTTTGAAATATCTACACGGCTTTCATCGCCAAAAATTGGTATTCTACCTTTCTTTAGGCAAACCCTACACCTGAAAGTATCGTCCGATGTGCGGTCTGTAATGATTTTAGCATTGTTTAAATTTCCATCGGCATGATTTCGAAGTTTTCGAGTCAAACGTTTCTTCTTAAGGATTTTTAACATGTAGAAAGTCGCAGCCATTATTCAGGATGTGCGATTGCTCTATCGATCACTAGTCTCAAAATGATTCTTTTTTTATGTTTAAGTTGAAGTTAACATAAAATAAATGTTATAATTGTTTAGAACATGTGAGCGCGAAGTAAAAAGTAGTACACTAGTAACAGTTCAAGTAGGTAAAAGTAAACAATTTTAAAATCAATTCCATACTCTGGCCTGTCAATGTCAATTCATGACAACTCACAGATGTGTTTTTGTCATGTTTTTGTAGTGAGAAATGGCCTAATCATGGCCGAACATGGATAAAGTATTAATATGGCCACAGCATACTTTGGATGCTTTGGACAAAACAAGCAGTTTGACTTGACACACTTGTTTTGTTTTGATCTCGTTTTGATAAAATTTTCCCAACGCATCGCTCTCGCGGTACAGAGTTATGGGGTCCATGCTGCAGGCGGACCTGCTGGGTCGCGTTTTATAAAGTTACAATTTACAATTTCGCTGTTTGCCTCTCTAACGCACGCACATATTGGCTAGAAAGAGGCAAACAGCGAAATTGTAAATTGTAACTTTATAAAACGCGACCCTGGACGGAGTGTTCTTCTTATAATAGGATTTTATTTTTATAGGTAGGTTTAGTTTTAATTTTATATTATTAGTTTTAGTTTGTTACATTTTTTTTTATTCTTTGTAAGTTTATTTGTAATTGTATTGAATAAACCAACTTTTTGAAATTCACTTTGACATTGACAGTTGACACAGTGGATGTCATGTGGATGTGATTGTGATGTAAAAAAAAAGGTTTTAGGTATGTTTTGTATTGATTAACCTGAATACATGGTACAATTTAATTTAAATCGATCGAACCGATTATTGTTGTGGCTTGTGGTAAATATAAAAGCAAACTGCATTTATTAACTATTCCAGTGATTACACTTATCCGATATTACTAAGACAAGTGATAATGGTGACTGCCTATTATATCTCAAAATTGTCCAAGAAATCCGACAGTCCCGCTATTGATGAATATTATCAATATTTACTCAAAAACTTTGTGTGCTTAAAAACAGCTCACAAAGTTCAAACTCGTTGTAGAGTATGTTTGCAACCTAGCAGTGTCTCTATACATGATGATTGTAACTCGTCAGATGTATTGGAGGTATTACGATCTTGGACTGGCATCACTATTGAAGAAGATGATGATTATCCTCAAAGTTTGTGCACAAAATGTCATACATTTGTAAAAACGGCCGTTTTGTTCAAAAAGAAAGCATTACAGACTGAAGCCGCTTTGAAACAATATCAATATTTTAAGGTAGAGGCTAATTGCGAGACCTCAGGGCTGTCTAACTTTAATGATGATAGCAATCATGATGATGACGATAATAGTCGAACAGAACAGCTAGATGCTGATGGAGATAACTGGACAACTGAGGAGCCTCCTATCAAAGTGCAGGTAAAACCAGAAAAGTGTGAGGAAAAAGTCAAATTGTCACCTAAAGTGACTTGCCGAATATGTGGAAAAATTGTGAACCGCTCATACTACAGAGAACACTTAACAATGCATGACCCCAACCCTCATCAGTGGGTCTGTGAGGTCTGTGGAAAATCCTTTCGCTTGAGATGTGCTTACCACAATCACAGTCTACGCCACAGAAATGATTTCCCTCACAAATGCCCTATCTGCCCCTACCGAGGCCGCTACAAGGAACTGCTGAAAACTCATATGAGAACTCACTCTGGAGATTACCGATACATGTGTACTGAATGCCCAGCAAGGTTTCTTTTTAAAAGTAATTTAAACACACATATGCTGAAACATAAAGAGCCTCAATTCAAATGTGATTCTTGTAAAAGGGCTTTCCATTCCAAGCTGTTTTTACAAAGGCATTTTGAAGCAGATCACTTGGGTATAAGGAACCATGTTTGCAACATTTGTGGTAAGGCTTTTGGTTACCGGAATGCTATGATGAAGCACCAACGGCATGTTCATAAGAGAGAGAAGTCAATGTTTGGGAGAATGCCATCTTATTTAGCTGAAAATAAACAGACACAAAATATTAACAATCAAGAAAATATGTAAAACAAAACATTGTAACAAGAAACATAAAAGATATATAATAAAAACTGTCTCTGTTTTGATATTTTCTTCATATCCATCCTAAGACATCCTCACAAGCTACAAGCAAACACGAACAGTATTTGTATAACCCTCTTGGCATAATTAAGAGTGACGCGATCGTATCTCTAAATATTTAATTAAAGAGTGAAAGGTGTTTATCATGCCCCATATAGAGATACTGTCGCCTGAAGGTAGAATCAGTCCCCCAACCAACCACATAATTATATTGTCTTTGACAGCAACTCGTAGATACCCGTCTCTGTTCGATTGTATTGATTAAAAAGAGCCGTGTAGCTGCGAGTTGCTGTCAAACACGAGATATCGTTGCCTACCATGAACAACGCTGTAATCCAAAATAATACGCGCCTGCAATTGGAATTCTAGCGCTTCATTGTTAGAATTCAAATTACAAGAAGGTAGTGTCTTGAGATGCAGCGTTGTTCGTGATAACTTGATAAGCGTCGATATGCTAGCTATGCTGATGCTCAACCGCGAACGCGAGTGTGAGGCCTATGTGAGCAATCTGCGAAATCGACGTCACGCTCACGTTAGCGCTTTCGTGCCGAACTTAGGACAAAATCCTCGAAATGATTGCGGATCCTCTTCTCTTTACCACAAGAACGATAGCTGTTTATAAGAAGTCTCAAATAGACTGACAGGTGAATGCACTAGGTCAATGACACTTTGATTAATGTCACTTTTGACAATCAAGAGTACGTTCAACAACGTAAACATTGCAACACCTTTTCTCCATTTCCCTTGTAACCATCAACGATATAAATGAAGTAATAAGGCGTATGAAATGTTTACTGTATAAACATGTTTTTTATAACATTTGCTGCCCAGATGCCCACTGCCACTGTTTTACCGTTTTAATATATTGCTTTGTTGATAAAATAATTTCATATTTCAATACTCGTTTCCAAAATTCCGAACGTATGTTAATTATGTGTAGGTAGAGAGAGTGTATGTATGTATACAAAAATCGATGTAATAATTTATCACAATTTTTCCATGTTTGTTACAAATTTGTTATCTTGTTGAATATAGACACATTTTGTAAATTTTTGACCATGGTGTCGACCTACTATTTGGTGAAGCTCTTCCAAAAAGCCACTTACGAAAGACTAAAAAGAAACCTTGATGGTTTAGGTGAGAGTTCAACTTCGGGTTATTCTAACACTAATTCAGCGGGTCATTCAAAGAATACCATCAGTAGTACTACATGCCGTGTCTGCTTGAAAGAACAAGGTACCCGACCAATATTCGGTGACGAATCCCATTCAGACATGTCCGTAGCCGTTCGTGTTTTTGGCGACATCGATGTAAAAGAAGAGGACGACTATCCTAAATGTTTATGTGACGCTTGTCACACCTTATTGGAGGCGGCTATCTTATTTAGGAAAACAGCAAAACAGTCACACCAAATATTGAGGAAACGGCATTTAAAACAAGAATACCATCAAGATTCCCAAGACTGGGATTTCCCCCAGGAAAAACAGGAACAGAAACCTAAACAAAATCAGTCAACAATACTTGACAATTTCTTTTCTACCATAGATATTCCAGATGAGACGAAGCCCTGTAACCGAAAGAAACTCAAAGTCCAGTGTCGAATCTGCTTTAAAATAATAACTAAGGCCTATTATAAGGAACATTTCGCGTTACACGACGCAACCATAATCAAATACATGTGTGATATTTGTGGTAAATCATTTCGTCAGCGCTGTGCATATCGAAATCATTACTATACACATAGGACAGATTTTCCATATAAATGTACAATGTGTCCATATAGAGGACGCAACTCTGGCTTACTAAGCACACACATGCGCACACATACTGGAGACTACAGATACATGTGTACAGAATGCCCAGCTAGATTTCTGACTAAAAGTAACTTAAATAAGCACACATTTAGGCACAAAGAGCCAACTTTCAAATGTGATACATGCAAACGGGCCTTCCATTCTAAGTTAATACTAGAAAGACATTTTGAGGCAGAGCATCTTGGAATAAAGAATCACATATGTAATTTATGTGGAAAAGCTTTTGGTTATAGAAAAGCAATGATGCGCCATCAACTGGATGTGCATAAAAGAGAGAAAAAAGTCAATGGACGGACTCCATCTTATTTGGAAGCAGAGTTTAAGAAACAACAAGAAGAAATAATGTGAAGGGATTTATATTGTGATTCTGAGCAATACTAGGATGCACTTCAAGCATGGTGGATCTGAAAAGAATTTGTATGAATGAAACACAGGTTCAATCAACTTCAGTGGAGTATCTGCACCAACTGAGACCATGGTCAATTTTCCTGTAAGAAACCAGTTCCTCATATGATACCTCTGATTAGGTAGAGGCCTGAAGTTACATGGCAAATTGTCCACTCTGCATCTTATTATTAGGCTTAGGACTTTTCATAGCATATCGTGGTTCTAAAATCCTTGGAGCCGCTATGTGAAAATTTTTCGAAGTCAAAGTCAAAGTATATTGTAATATTCTATTTACTTTCTATAATGACTATAATGATTTATACCTACTGTCACATCGTTACTGAGTTAATTTAATTTTAATCAAACATAATTAATTTTAAAAATCGAACATGATTTCATAAGAAGTGCATACGAATTTAGTTATATCAGTAACCATAAAAAACTAGACAATCAGGTTCAAGGCAAACTAGAAAAGCCTCCTAGATCGGAAATAGCGATGAAAATGGCGAAAGTATCATGTTGTTTTTCTCGAAAGTTTCGAATCTTTCGTATAAATTAATAACTTCCGAACACTCAGCCGCATCAGTCGTGAGCTACGAACGTTTAAAAAGTGTTTTTTTTTCGAGAATTTTTGGAGATTCCATCTTTAACAGGAAGCTATGCACCTTCTTTTCCTTACTTTAGAGTTGAAATGAGATACTAGTCCGATCATAAGCCAAGAAGGTTTTTCGATTGGGTGTCTTGGAAAAAAATAGTGCAAGTTTGACTTTACGTTTACTCCTAAGCTATTCGGCTGAGCGCCATCAAGTAAATTTATATTGAAAGCTTGTTTTTTTTTTATCACGTACATTACACATCTGCAGGTAAAAGTTAGTGAGATTAAATTTTTGTTTTTTTTTGTGACATCCTTTCAACTCACCAAAAAATAGTCTGGTCTTACCCTGGTGTACCTTATACGTAGTATAAACAGTATAATGAAATAGGTATATAAGTTTACAGTGCATTTTATAATAGTAGTGGTTTACGTGTAAAATACTTTTTTTTGCATTACTTATTTTATTGAATTATGATACTCCGAATGTAATGGCTCTAGTACAAACACGTGACTTTTCATTTTGCCCAGACTAAATCTCAATATCAGTTGACTTAACAGTTTAAATTATGATAAAATACTTATAAATTGGAATCATTAATCTATGCTTTATGTGATATCAACGTGAAGTGAAGTCTATTTACTACAAAAGTAACGTCAGTTTTGTTTCTTATTCGGAAGTTACATGTAATCTATACGAAAGATTCGAAACTTTCGAGAAAAACAACATGATACTTTCGCCATTTTCATCGCTATTTAAGACTTTTTCTAGTTTGTTTT
>JALPQI010007040.1:0-24541 GCA_025490895.1 Thaumatotibia leucotreta | reverse complement strand
CCTTTTAGCTAGCTCGTCGCATCGCTGCACGTTACGCCTAACATTCCGCTGGACTCTCGCCACTCAGGCCGTACTCTTAGGCTGGCCCTACCATGATATTGAGCGGCGTTATTAACACAAGTTTACTTTTTATCCGGCTCGCTCGCGCCAATACGCAAGTGCGAGCGGGATAGATAAAAAGTAAACGCGCGTTAATAACGTAGCTGCATCTCATGGTAGGGCTACTGAACCCTCAAGTTTGGCTAACATTAACGTAGGGCCCCCACGGGACTCGAGATCGTACCCGTCAACTGAACGTGCCCCAGTCATACTAATATCATTAGTGACGGACCATTAAGATTTGGTCACAGGAGTTTTAAGTATTTCAAGATATTAAAATTACATTGTATTTTTATGATACCGTTTGCGCATGTACAGAGATATTGGTGGATCCTATGGTTTCGTCCATGTCGTTGTCGACCTCCGTAGCCTAGTCGGTAGTGACCCTGCCTACGAAGCTGGAGGTTCCGGGTTCGAATCCCGGCGAGGGCAATATTTGTGTATTTATTTATCACAAATATTTGTTCCTTGGTCATGGCCGTCTAAATATGTGTTTACGTATCTATCTATTATATACCTATATCGTCGCTTGGTACCCACATCACAAGCCTTAATTGAGCTTACCGTGGGACTAAGTCGATTTGTGTAATATGTCCCAAGATATATTTATTTATTATTATATTTATGGTATTACATTTTGTACTTTTCTGACGTACTGACGTAAGGTACGTGATAAAGTCCCACTTCGTCGCTAACCTTAGGGTCGGATTTGGCTTGATCTGTTCGACCCGATGCAAGTATGGTTAATTGCGATGTTAACTAATTGCCGTAGTGAAAGTGTTAATACGAATTTTTGTATATTGTCTATGCATATATTACAGGACCGGTCATTGTGGCAATCTTTGGGGGATGCCTATGTTCATCAGTGGACGTCTTTCGGCTGATATGATGATGATTGTCCATGCGCCCGTATGACAAAGTGGGATATTTTTACTAAACCGCTTACTATATTATGTAAACCATTCGTCAGTAGAAAACAGACCAAATGTAAACAACATTTGCATTATTCCATAATCACGCACTTTTAGAACACAATCTTGGCTTTATTACCAACTTAAAACCTTAAACTTTGAGTTCACAGTATACATTTTTAGTGAAAATTATTAATATTTATGAAAGTTAAAATTATTTAATATACGCGAGTTTATCCGTTTTCATAGTTTTATTTCATGAGTAATCCTCGCGGTAACCGAAGAAAATATTATTAATATTTATTAGAATTAATTTTAAAATATATCTGCGAACATGTTTCACGACGTGTTTCAAAGGCGTCAAATTTAATGTTATGGAAAGTCAGCCATATTTATTTTGTTTACATTTTTTTTGGATTCTATCGGCGAATAGTATAGTTATGTACTTTATGAAAGTTGCAAGCTCTTTCATGTCTTTACAAAGCTCGGTTACTCACTTTAAAATTAAATCGTCATATCGAATGACGTAAAGCATTATGAAAAATTTAGACGGTAAGTAGTAAAAGCGATATTATCGAGTTAGTTCTTAATGTTGTTGTTGTGTGACTGCGGTCACTGCACGGCAGCATGCAATGATTTGCAGCCATTATAATAATAGTTCTAATTAACGTCTGAGTGAACGGTGTTAAAGGGACTTTCCTTGTGTATTTAATCATATTTTCTACTGTTAAATTTTTATACCAGAATTCTTAAAGAAAAGCTCGCTGGCCCTTCCTTCGCACTTGGATTAAATAGTACATTTACAAGTTTTGGGCACTTTTAGCTGACATACACCAGTTAATGGTTAGCTACTTAAATGTTGGTCCTAAGAACCTACGGTTATAAATTGACGTTGCAAAACAATGCCTAGCTATTTCTAAGCTTCATTAAAATGAGGATGAAAGGTAATTTTAGAATTATAACTAACGTGAGACTCAAACATATTAAAATATTATCGAACCGGGTTACTCACGTATTTAAGTCGATGATTGCTCGACATGTTTCGACCCATTAAGAGGGTCCTTCTCCGGAGCACCGCTTGTGTACGGCTTTGGATGAAAGGTAAATCTAAAAATAAGAGCACATGGGTCCTTGTCCATTACTGGTGCGACATTCTATTTTAATGTATTTTATAAGGCCTGTTTATCTCTTACGTTTACATATAGGTACCTAATTTGTGTCTTACGTTTACGTTTACATATAGGTACCTATTTTGTCTCTTACGTTTACGTTTACATATAGGTACCTATTTTGTGTCTTACGTTTACGTTTACATATAGGTACCTATTTCGTGTCTTACGTTTACGTTTACATATAGGTACCTATTTTACTCGTATTTTGTCATTTAGCACCCAGGCTTTTACAATCCTATTTTGAGCGCTGGACTGAGTGGATTTGTGTAAGATTGTTCTATAATCGTTATTTATTTATATTGCCCACATGAAAAACAATGTTCTGAAAAACATGTTAAGGCTACGAAAAAATACTTTCGAAACATGTCATAACATCGTATTTACGTATTATCTTAACATGGAAATGACTTTAAACCAACGGCCCCCAAGAGACTACATCAATCTTAATAAAATTGTGTACAGTTTACATCAGAAACGTCTTTACATTTTTGCTCCGTATCATAAAAGAATAAGGTGCATAAGAGTTTACATTATATTTGAAGCTGTCAAACACATGTCAAAATAAATGGTGATGTAAAGCACTTTGTGGTCCGTTGATTTTTGAATAAATACATTAACTGGTCTGTCATTTAAAATTATAGTTAAGTATATTAGTGACACTTGAATTCGTTTATGGAAGATTTATGATGGGCTGCAGCATGCTGCAGGACCACTACATGCACCCAGTGTATCCAGACGCATATGAATAGATAATATAAGACGTATAATAATAAGAGAGGCCTAGGCCCAGCAGTGGACTGAGACAGGCTGATAATGATGGTGGCACGAACTTCGAATTTAGCTTAGAAAGATGCGGTCCGGAAATCAAAGAGAAACTTTTTTAAATGTTCTTAAAGTCATTGTATTAGTTTATTTATACACCTACTTGAATTATTTTTTTAAACATACAATTGTAGTGTTATTTTTCGACTCATACAGTTTATCAATAGTAAATAATATGTTTATCCCATTCATCAGTAGAATCAAAAAAAAAGAAAACAAATATGGCTGACTTTCCGTAGCATTTGACGTCTTTGATACATATCGCGATATCGCGAAACACGTTCACAGATATTATGTTAGTTTAATGCTAATAAAATATCAATAATTTTAACTAAAAATGTTTAAGATTGTGGTAATACAAAACAATATTGTTTTTTTTATGTGACGAACGTAGACAACTGACCTCTCAACCCACCTGATGGAAAGCAGGAACTGAGGGCCATGGACATAGTGACCAAAAAATCGCCTATGCGCTGCCTACCCTGAGGACTTAGATGGATTGCCTCTATCTATGCCAGTAATTTACACCGGCTATCTTACCCCCAAACCGAAGCACAGCTGTGCAGAAACTGCTATTTAGCGGCAGGTTAACGGGTAAGACGGTGGTAGCCATCCTGGCGGACCCTGCCGCCAGGATGGCTACCACCGTCTTACCACCTACTACCTACCACGGGCGGGTCCTACCACCAGCAAAATATTGTGTTCTAAAAGTGCGTGATTATGGAATAATACAAGTTTTTAGGTTTGTTTACATTTTTTTTGTTTTCTACTGATGAACAGTATACGTAATAAGTACATAATTAAAATCACTAACTACGCTCTTCTTCAGTTATTAAAAGAAAACAATTAGGTACTTAGGTAACTGAAGTACAGTGTTCTTATGTAAAAAAAAAAAAAATTAAGGGCTGTGTCCCTGTCAGAAATATTTAAATTGGTAAATGTCAAGTGTTTGTGAACTCATAACACTGCAACTTTCAGCCCTTCTTTGAACTGTCACGGAGATAATGTCAAAAATGTACTTTCTTAACATTTTTTCAAACTCGCGTATCTTCTAATCCATGGCAGTTGGGCATTTTCGCGAGAAGAGATCCAAAAAAAAATTTTTTAATAATGAGTTCTTTCAATCTAGGAGAAAAAAAGTACAAGAAAAAAATGGTCCCACATTTTTCATACATTTTACATGCCCTCCACTTTGTAATCGCTGTACAAAGTGTTTGAAAAACGGTTACGTAATAGAGACAAAAAGTTGGGACACTTTTTTTCTTCTAGTAGGATCGAAAGAACTCGTGATTCTGAGCAGGAAAAACATAAAATTTACCTGTTTCAGAAAAATAAGTTTTTGGATCTCTTCTCGCGAAAATGCCCAGTTACAGCATTGAAACAAAATCACAGCTATGTTTCTTAGTAAGGCCATACCCTACAATTTTATAAATATTTTTTACATGAAAAATTAATGTCAATTTATTTTTTGACAGCTGTTTTTGACTACTTTTTGTTGAAGTACAACTCAAAGAGAATAAAATCACTACGTGTCCAATTATGAAATAAATCATGTGTCGCTTATAGTTACATTTACCAATTTAAATATTTCCGACAGGGCCACACGTCCTTTCCTAGCCTGCTAAACCTTTTTCTTCCGTATCTTTTCTATCTTATCTTATAATATAATCTCTATCTAGTGTCTCTTTATAATTTAATCTATGTTAATCTTAATCTGAATTACTTATTCAACTAATATACTTAGTAGATTCCAAGATTTCCATATCTAAGTTAGTTTCAAAGAACTTCAGTGCCCATACCATGACTTTGCGAGTATCGGTAACGTTAGGTTTTACTCTATACGTAGAGTAGGCCATCGCGCTCGCTCCAATATGTTAAGGTGCATTCAAATCAAAAGAGCATTCGCTATTCTAACCCCCCACTCTACGAAATTCGATCGTTACACATAACGTGATTGGTTGATTTCGTAGAACGGGGTATAGAACAGCGAATGCTCTTTAGGTTTGAACGCACCTTTAGAGCGATCACGTGACTAAAATCTTACTTTATGGTGACGGAATAAGTTTCAAAATAAGGTGATAAATAATATTACCATTTGCCAGTTTAAGGGTGCGGCTTCACTGTCGCGGAGCGGAGCGGAGCTGTGCAAAATTGACCAATTACATTCTTCAAATTCGAATTCGAAACACTGTGATGCGGTCTCATTGGCCGAGCTCCCACAGCTCCGCTCCGCTCCGCGTCGGTGGAGCCGTACCCTAAGGGTTACATATTTCTAGAGGTTTTTCTGACAAATAGGAAATTCAAGCTTCACAAGTAATAGGCAATTAATAATAAAACCTTTAAAGTGAAACCCGTAAATAACAAAAGTCATTAATTGATTCAAACATGGAAAACTCATTAAAACTGACATTCAGCTGAACAGCTTTTTATGGATAATAATGTTTTCATTTTCATGTTTGAGAAGTTTTTATGTGTGCATTTTTATTTTTAAAACAAAATAACTGATTAAGTTATTCCGTGCGCTAGTAAAAAACGAAGAAATTGTAAACAAAAATGGGTGAGTTTTAAAAGCATTTTTAGTCTTTGACATTTGGGTCAAAACTCTTATCGTTGTCTTGTTTCATACCACTCTGTCACGCTATTAGTTGCAGTTTCGACTCAGTATATAAAAAAAATCCGGTGTACTTGTATTTCATTTTCTCGCTAGATTTTAATCCATACATCAGAAATTGAAAACAAAACATCATCTCATACAAAAATCACCACTGCGTCACGTTTTTAGGGACGCAAAATAAGACAACGAAAAGAATTTTGACCCACTTATCGTTGTAATTTGACTAAAAATGTCTGTGAAGTAGGTTTAAAGTTTTAAATTGGTAATGAAGACCAAAACTGAGAGTTCTGAAAGTGCTATGAAATAGTTAATGCAAGATTTTGGTTTGTTTAGGTACATACTTTTCCTAACTAGTGCGAAAAAGTAATCTTTGCGCACGTCTCGCGTGCGTAAATTTATTTTTTTAAGGCACTTTTTATGAAAAAACTTATTACTTATTTTTAACTCTGGTGATTATGGTCGCCCTCGTTTCCCTAGGGCTCCAACTTTCACCCTCGTCGAAAACAATATTTTTGCACTTGTATCGAAATGTACTATTTCGTTTGCTAGGCGCACGGAAAAGAGTCGTAGTAAGTACAGATTTATCCACTTACATTCTTTAAAGCTTTGTCAGCCTTGGTAGCCTAGTTCCTAGTTGGTATTATCAAACCTCGATTAGAATGGGATTCGAGACTACTGTTGACACAACAGTGTATTTATAAGTCAATCTAGGATGTATTCGTCATACAACATCAACCTATGACAGTCCACTGCTGGATGTAGGCCTCTCCTATTAACTATGCGTATAGACGCATTAGGAGGTAAATGCCCATAATCGCCACGCTGGGCAAGCGAATTGGCTATTCGAATCCCCTTCTAATTCCGGTTTGATGACAACGACCTTGCCTACGAAACTGGAGGTCGCGGGTTCGAATCCCGGCGAGGGCATTATTTGGTTATGTATTGATCATGATCACAAATATTTGCTTGTTGGTCGACTTGGTCGTGGCTGTATTATATTTAAGTATCTATAAGTACGAGTACCTATCTATTATATATTATATCGTCGCTTGGTAGCACATCACAAGCCTTAATTGAACTATGATTGGTGGATTTTTATCGCATCCACAAAGCCTAGCTCTAGTGATAAGCAATGGTCGGCGGGGTGAGCTGTTTTCATACTAAATGTCACGTGATAAATGTCATTTAGTATGAAAACAGCTCACCCCCGCCGAGCATTGGTGATAAGGCACCCTTAAACTCTCTTTTTAACCGACTTCAAAAAGGAGGAGGTTTACAATTCGTCGAAATCTTTTTTTTTTTTTATGTATGTTCCCCGATTACTCGAAGACGCGTGGACCGATTTGAAAAATTCTTTTTTTGTTTGAATGGGTATACCTTCTAGTTGGTCCCATTGTCACCGAATCCAGATCTGATGATGGGATCCTGGAGAAATCGAGGAAACTCTTCAAATGTTGTAGGCAGACATGACATTTTTCATTTATTCATTCAAACATTGGATGTGTAGGTGTATATCTTTACATTTAGGTAGATATCTTCCAATCCGCAATCTGCCATAACAAAAAATTATAAAGTAATAAAATTCAAATGGTCACGGTACTCATTTCAGGGCTGGCACCTAAATGTTCCAATTATATGGCCGCCATAATTCATAGACGTTTCGGTATAGGGTTCCAAATTTAAATTCACCGAAGTCCGAAGACGGTTATTCCCTTCGGTGCGGGGGTTATCGCCTATAACCACGTGTCATTCGAGTCTTGCCTCCCTGTCACACCCACGTACAAGCTTACAAGTGCGACAGAGATAACATGTTAACGAGGTTAGGAAATATCGATAGCGTAAACTAATAAGCATGAGGGGATTTTCACATTGTTTAGCAACTTCTAACAAAATTGTTTCGTTTTATCTGTCCAGCATGCTTAGCCAAGTTGCCAATCGCTAGCGCTTGCTAGCGCATCGTCGTTTTCCCTCTCTGTCACTCCTTCATATTAGTGCGACTAAGAGGGAAAACTACGATGCGCTAGCAGGCGCTAGCGATTGGCAACTTGGCTAAGCACCCTGTTGCCAATCGCTGGCGCTTGGTAGAGTATGATAGTTTTCCCATTCTGTCACTCTTTCATATTAGTGTGTCAAAGACAGTTAGCTGCCTTTCGTGTACGATTGACGATTAAGCGATAGCGCTAGCCAAGATGCCATTCTGCCAATGTATACGATAAGCGATAAGAAATAAATGTATATGACATACGATCGAAAAGTCACGTGACCATTTCCATACATTATCAAGGTCACGTGACTTATCGCTTATCGTTTTCGATTGCAGAATGACATTTTGGCTAGGCGTGCTGCTCTTCTCTGAAGTATTTCAAACAAACCCAATCTTGTAAAATTCTAAATTAAAGTACTATTTTCTCGGTTCAGTTTCTAAATATACAAAAATATACATGCTAGCAATCATTGATTTAAATACCTGAGTAACCTGGTTCGACAACATTTTAAAAATACATACCTTTGTAAGACCAATGTACATTACAATGTATTTGTACATATTAAATGCAATCCAATTTGAATCTTCTTTCATGAACCAAATAAAGTAGATTTTTTTAGTTTCGTTGCTTTTTGAAACAAAGTTCTTTCCAATTTACATACAGGGTGGTCCAAACCTTGACGTCAAAAAATTTTTTTTAGGTTCCCTTCGTCATGGGCTATCAGAATATACCCCATGTATGTTAGCCGATTTTTTGTAGTTTTCGAGTTATGAATTTTTGAAAAATTTTTTTTTTGAGAAATTCTGGAAAGAAGAAATTTATTGATAAAAAAAACTATTGGGTTTTTTTAATATTTTCTTTTTGTAAGAGTATTACTACAAATAAAGCATTTACTGACAAAAAAATGAGCGTCCTCACTTTGATACAAGTAGGATAAAAAATACCAAATTCAAAATTTTACGATGAAAACGCATCAAAATATCATTAATGTGCGTAAATAAAAAAAATAAAACATATCCCAAGGATTTTTGGTAGTCTAAAGACTACCCTAGACCTTAAACCTTCGTAAAAGCAAAAAAAAAGTGATACTTAATGATGAGGATTTTTCGGAGTAGTCAGTCAAATAAACTTAAAAAAAACTTCTAAATTTTTAATTTAAAAATAAAGTAAAATTTCGTCTGTTTTGTTGTTCTTATCAATAAACAAAGACAGAAAATACCACGAAAACTCAATTTGTGTAGTTATTCAAGTAATTTTTAGTACTTTAAAATTTTAAGCTTTTTTAAGTTTATTTGACCGACTACTCCGAAAAATCCTCATCATTAAGTACCACTTTTTTTTTGCTTTTACGAAGGCTCAAGGTCTAGGGCGGTCTTTAGAATACGGAAATTCCTTGGGATATGTTTTTTTTTTTATTTACGTACATTAAATGCGTTTTTAGCGTAAAATTTTGAATTTGGTATTTTTTATCCTACTTGTATCAAAGTGAGGATGCAAATTTTTTTGTCAGTAAATGCTTTACTTGTAGTAATACTTTTAAGAAAAGAAACTAGTTAAAAAACCCAATAGTTTTTTTTTATTAATAAATTTCTTCATTCCAGAATTTCTCAAAAAAAAATTTCAAAAATTCATAACTCGAAAACTACAAAAAATCGGCTAACATACATGGGATATATTCTGATAGCACATGACGTGAGGAATCTAAAAAAAATTTTTTGACGTCAAGGTTTGGACCACCCTGTATAAAATAAGGCTCAATTCTCCTATTTTTTTATTTGAGCCTCTTGTTGTTGTTGTTTTTCAAGCCATTTTTTTCGCAAATCGACATCATACGTGCCTATTTTACGTGGAAAAAAATGGCCAAAAAAACAACAACAACAAAAACAGGCTCAAATAAAAATGGAGAACTAACTATATGGTAGGCCTTATATATAAGTGCCCACTGTCAGTGAAATTTCGATACTCAGAATAGTCCCCATCAAACAAGTTTAAAGACCAACTCACGTTGGTCTGCCTTCTCGCTCTCACGCCAACAAACGATGCATCTGTCCCTCGGGGCAGCCGGGACGGTATCTCGCCTGCCCGCGCGCGATAACTTAATCTGGGGATAAAAATTCAGAGGCAACCCTACTGTATGTGATAGTTGTTCTGTTTTTTAAGTTTTTGTTTTACTTCGCGTGTACGAAATGTAGTTGCTGCAGAATTACATAGTAATGTTATGTAGAACCGGCCAAGAGCATGTCGGGCCATGGTCAGTGTAGTGTAGGGTCGTAGTTATTCAAAAACAACAGGGCTGATTATTTTCGAAATAGTCTTATTTCATATTATTCATGTTTTATTTTACTATTTTTTGGACCCATGCATCAGGTGGCTTATGATGGTCCCGTTTTATCTATTTATCGTGCTATGCATCACTTTCGCACTTACATATTTGTTAGAACCTGACGGCGACAACGACAAACTATTAAACACGGTACCATCATATCATAAGCCTCCAGAAGTTAGAAGGGGGGATAGTTTTTTTTTATTCTGGAGCGGTCATCTCCGAAAATTTGGACTTGAGAAAAAAACTTTATTTTAGAACCCTTATTTTTTTTGAAAGACCTTTTTGACAAAACTCTACACTATAGGATTACAGCAAAAAGTACAGTAATGACAGACTTCCCCCTTATTCATAAACTTCTAACGTGGCAAGCTGATAATTATTGTTTGTCAGTTTCGTTGTTACCAATATATTTATAAAATGGAAAGGGATCATCATCAGCCTATGATAGTCCACAGCTGGACGTAGGCCTCTCCTATTAACTATGCGTATAGACGCATTAGGAGGTAAATGCCCATAATCATCAAAAAATCAAAATGGAAAGGGATACGTCTATGAATTTGGTGGTTGTATGCAACGGGATCAGATAAGTCTGTCTTCGACAGTCATCATCATCATCATCATCAGCCTATGATAGTCCACTGCTGGACGTAGGCCTCTCCTATTAACTATACGTATAGACGTATTAGGAGATAAATGCCCATAATCACCACGCTGGGCAAGCATCATCAATCTTTTATCAAATAATGGTCAGTGACACTTCAATCCCATAGTCGACTCTTACGACACCCTCAGGAGGAGTTGGGGTGGTGACAAATGTATTCTTACTGCCGTCACCACACGGCTCACGGTACGGCGTACGGTCTTCGACAGTACCTACGCCAAAAGTAGATTATACGTGCTTTATGAATAAATATTCGAAGTTTATTGCTGTCCAGCTCATTCTCCTGTACCACGAGTCGTGTGTGAGCAGAATAGGGCTATAATATAATGTATCCACGAACAATAAAATGTCGAAATTTTTTTGTCACTCTAATATACACATTATTACAGTCTTACATGAATAATATATCCCCAAACCAGAGTTGGGCAAAAAGTAATATGATTACTTCTATAAATTACAAAATTAATCGGAAGGAGTAATCATATTAGGTAGGTACTTTATGCCCAACTCTGCCCCAAACTAAGAAAAAATGCTTCGGGTTGGTACTTACATCATCAGCCTATGTTAGTCCACTGCTGGACGTAGGCCTCTCCTATTAACTATGCCTATAGACGCATTAGAAGGTAAATGCCCATAACCGACACGCTGGGCAAGCGGATTGGCGATCGCAGTAAAGTGTCCACTATGTTGATTGTTGAAGCTGCTGCCCATCATCAATCTTTTATCTAAGAATAGTCAATGACACTTCGACTAAGGGTAGTCGACTCTTACCACACCCACGGGAAGAGTTGGGGTGGTGACAAATGTATTCTTACTGCCGTGTCGTCACCACCAAATAACAACTTCGAGTACTTATTAGGCGAATATGTACCCTTTTAGAGTGAGCTTAACTTAATTGAAGATTACTTATGTCGAATACATATACTTACTTTTACCTAGTTTAACATGCCTTATATTATAAAGCAGCCATAATAAAATCTTTAATGACAGAAACAACCGTTCCACCGATTTATTATGTTCGCGGCACCCTCAGACTATAATTCATATCTTTAGATATTTTAACATTTCCGTGCACTCTATACTTGGTTCATGGTTTCATATCAATACGAGTAACGTTTAGAATTTATGAAAATGACACCCCATAAAATAACCCGTTCACATCGAAAACTCCCAAAAAATTGAAACCCTAACTAACCCTCCATCGATTTTTAATAAACATCGCATATTCCACAAATTGTTATACAAAATGTAAGCAGCCGTAGAATAAGTCAGTCTCCATTATTACACATCATAGGGGATGAAGACAATACACGTATATCCTAAAAATCTAAAACAATCGAAAGAAAACTCTAAAACAAAGGCATAAAATACACGTTAAGTTCGCGGGGAGTAGCGAATTTGCTTACAAAGTTTTTAATGCCGTCGGATAAAAGCAAATAGATTGATTTTGAATCTTATTGTTGGTTGCTTAAGGTGTTGTACTGTGTTGTTAGGTTGCGGGTATGAAGTGGGCCCTAGAAGAGACGTCGAAAAAGTGCAGGGCACTAACGAGAAGGGGGCGACGCTCCGCTCCTCTTGGCTCTGGCGAATGTGTACTTGACCGGATACAAAACAATACATTAATTGAAGGGCCGGGCCAAGTTCAAAGCGTCCTGGGAAGGTGATTCTTAATTCTATAGCTGAGGGTCAATATCAGGAACATTGCGAGCCCCATTATTATTTGCAAGAGCCTACATTATCAAAGATATTCTTAGTTAGGAATTTCGTAACATGCGATGCTGCATCAAATAATTAAGGTTCTAAGGTAATAATACTTAAGAATCAAAAATGTAACGTGAGTTATAGAGAAAATGAAAATAAATTGGACTTAAATATGAATTTAGGAAATTTATAAAGTTATTTGGAAATATAGGTAGGTATGTAGGATGGCTTTTAAAAAGATTAAACGGGAACTAATAGTACCTACCTAGTATAAATGAGTTCGTAGATTTTTTTATATATGTACAGCGTGGATTTTTATATTACCTGGATTATTAAACAGCTGGATTAATTTTATTAGTGAAGGCAACTACTACATCATTTTTCATATGTTATACTGAAAAATTCGGACTTGTTTCTCCATACAAAATAATTCAGCACGCAAATATAACCACATAATTACTATTTTGCTTGTTACAACTAGCTTTAAAATATTTCTATATCGTCCATTAAATACAAAAGCGACACAACTCAAAAACCGTGAAAAATGATTTTATTGCAAAAACGCCATTATAAGCACTGATATTTTACGTGGCACTAAGACACCTGTCGATTTGACGTTAGAAAGTATCAAAATTATGCAGGTGCCCTTTTTGCACTATCCCTCTTTCGAGACTAACTTCAGTGCTAAACTGCCATTTTGTCAGTTGCGACTCGACACTTGACCAAAACGCACGACATTTTTGTGAAAAAGTGCCATAAAACTAAAAAATAAGTGATTACGTTAAGAAATATGTTAGCAAAAATGCCATATTTGTAGATGTGGCCGTTTTCAATAAAGTAAATACGTAAATATTATGTTTCTTTATATAAAAAGGAGTCGCAAAACGGAATGTGGCAATTTTAATTTTAAAATATCCTCTTAAATTTGATTTTTCATTAATCAAAACTGCCGTACTAGGATTTGCAACCTTTTTGAATTAAAAATATATTCAAATGCATCAATCACAGGAGCCATATTTATACATGATGCTGTTTTGAATAAAGTAAATATGTATGGTTTAGATTTCTTTATAAACAAAGGAGCCGCAATCGCAATACGGAATGTGGCAGTTAGGATTCTAAAATGTACACTTCACAGTACGTTTCAAAAAACATTGTTGCATTTACAACCGTTTTTAATTCAGTATAATATTAAAATCCATAAATAGACCAGATTGAATAATTGTGTTTCTTTTGCATGAAATCTTAAAAAATACAATACATCTTATAAAAACAGTAGGTAATTGTAAAACGTGGTACTTTATAATGTGTTCGTTTTACTTAAAAGTATATAAGAGATTGTGTGGAAAAGATGACTGTGAATTTTGTGTACCTATAATAACGAAGAAACAATAATGGCATAAACTTCAGATTATTAAGTATTTGTCATACTTTCCTACATATTATTTGTATACAATACAAGTTAAACAAACATAGATCTAACCCCGTTGTATGTTTTAACGAATCTAAAAACTTATTTTTTCACTTTTGTCAATGCCAACATAAGCCCGGTCAGCACATCATTGAGCGCGAGATAGCTCGCGCTGCGACAAACCCATGTCGCGGCTGTCAAATTTATATTTCTAGCCGTCATTTTCTCGATTTTGGTAGCACAAGTTAACAGCTCGAGAAATTAGTTCCATGCGAAAGAGTCATCCCGCGGGCGACATAACAAGTATTGCCATTTATGTGTGGGACTAACTTTTCTTTCCTAGCAACACTGAATCGGTATAAATAATGTTGAATGATTAGTGAACAGCAAGCTTTAAAAATGAAACATCTCTAGTCACGATAACTTTGTCTCGTTCACATAGTATAAAGATTAAAGAGATAGGACATTTTAATATGAAAAAGTCAAAGTGTCATAATAATAATCTGTCGCATGACATTTGTAGATTGTGTTTGGTGGCGATATTTTAAATGGCTCATGAACGTAAAATTTAAGTTAATTATAGCCTTATATACTCTTTATACGTTACTTAGGTACTGTGGATGTTAGTTACGATTATTTACATTTAAACCGTATATTTTTTGAAATTCATGTTCATAGTTCTTTAATAAAAATGTATGTTATGAATTATATTTCAGTCATCGGAGCCCAATAATAATACAAAGCAAGATGTCGTTAAACTAAACCCATAGTTTCCAGAGGGAGAATGTGAATTCGGAAAAGATGAAGTACCTATACGTATATTGGGTCAAACTCCAAAAAATAAATATATCGGGTCTTCGAATTACTAGCAGGTATTTCGATGAAAGCTTGTACAAATAATTTAAGTTTATAATGGAAATATGAGGGTTTCGTTTTCGTACCCGATACTCGCCTCCTTAAACCTTCGAGCCCCAGCGTCACCATATGATGACGGAAGTAAATAAGCACTTCAAATGCCTGGGCTTCGATGGGTTAATCCATCCTCCAGGTTCCAAAACAATATACCTATGACCTAAAAGTAGTTGATATATCGGATATCCTCCATATACCAACTTAATTATTAAGGTCAAGTATGGTCAAGAAAAGTAACACCTTAAGTTACATACATCGCGTCTGATAGTATTATGTATAGTAAAAATCATACTACGATTATTTATTCGATCTGCAGGTTATTTTTGCGGAGCTGTCAATAAAGCATGGTATTAATCAATTATTCATACTGTTTAAAGATATGGCGCAAACTGAAGAAAAAGGTTCGCATTCAGCAAATCGGATTCCATAACAGCCTTGAAGGCGGCTGCTGGGTCGCGCTCTGCAGCTCGTCGTGAACAACAAGAGTACGCTTGGCGCCCGAGCTCGTGGCGCAGCCTGCGTTTGGTTGGGTGGTTTTAAAGCATATCGTTGAAGTTAGGGCCCACGGGTGTATGATATTTTTTCACTATATTTATGAGGTTTCATGTTATTACAATTTATGTTAGTAAATCACATTTCACATAGTGGAAGAAATATAACACCGTGGACGCGAACTTCCGCGGCAAAGTATAAAAGTGCCCATTCAATTCAGACGATCGTCTACAATAGAGCAGAAATTACAGGCGTCTATTATCTAATTAAATTATTAATATATTTGTGATTGTAAACTTGTTTGGCTCAACTGTTCTTTACGATACAAATATTTGTTACATTGAGTATTTAATACATGTTATTATAATAAATATATATTTTTTAATAAATACATACTGGATTATTTATTATATATATTTTTATTTGTTTAAAATACTAGTTATTAGCCGTGTGGAAACGGTAGTAAGATTACATTTGTCACCACCCCAACTCTTCCCGTTGGTGTCGTAAGAGTCGGTTAAAGATTGAAGTGTCATTGACTATTTATTTATCAATGGGTAGTAGTGTGAGTAGTGTGTCCACTATGATGGGCAGCAGCATCATCTTAGTGGACACACTACTCCCGATTATGGGTATATAGTAACCTCCTAATGCGTCCATGCACATAGCCTAGCCTAAGGAAAGGACATTGCCCATGCAGCTGTGAACTAATAGAGGCTGATCTACCTTTTCCTATATGGATTATGTGTACAAATACCGCTTTTCTTAATTATATTGTACTTGTAAAATATAGCTGCGTAGTTGTACGGTATACTACACCGAACATCGCTATCACGATTAATACAATTATGTATCTTGCCCTTAGATACTTCTATTCAATAGCTGTTAGCATTGGTAGGTACGTTAATACTTCTTCTTTACAACCGCTACTTTTGAAAATATTACTAGCATTTGATTCTCTATTGAACCTCCATGGGTCTTCAGACCTTACGGTATCGACTGTAGGATCCAGTGGCGTAGCGTGCCTTGTCGGGGCCCCGTATAAAATTTTTTTGGAGGCCCTTATGTGGAGGTAATATAAATTAGAAAGTTTTTATTCTTTTTCCTTACACATTTTGGGGGCCCCCGTGGCCCGGGGGCCCCGTATAATTGATACGGCAGATACGGCGGTAGCTACGCCCCTGGTAGGATCGGTAATGAAACGAAGTTTGTTAATATTAAAACATTAAATAATGCCTTAGAACGCATGTACTAAAATAGATTATTCATAACTACCAATACATAGCTCATAGCTACAATAATATTCGACTGATAGCCTAAATTTGCAATCCGTAACGAAGTTTATGTGTTTCTCGACTTTCTCGCCACCTTCACATCTCGAAGACAATTTGTCGCATTTTGACATTAAAACGCAATGTATTTTATCGCTCAAGGTACACTTGTGCTACGAATTTTGAGGATATCTCGCGTGGGACTTTCAAGCGAAATAATTATGTCGCTTTGATAGATCATCGCGAGTCAGCGTTATCTCGCGCGCATGTTGTGCTACCAATTCGTGACATAGCTCGAGAAAACTCTATGTCGCAGTTTTTGTCGTCCCGCGCCCATGATGTGCTTGCCGGGAAGGATGATGACTATATTTAAAATAAATTATTACACATTGTGCACGGCATCATACACGAATAAATTATTACTAATATATAGACTGTAGTCATTAATGTACAGAACTTTTATTTAATATAAGTGTAGTAAATATACAAACGTGACGTCACTTTTGTGTATTCCATGTAAATCTCTCAAAAATCGCAAAAAGTGTTGATTTGACAGTCATCATGTCTATTGCTTCACTACATAGGTAGTACCCAAGTACTAGCGAGAAACTGTCATGTCGTCTAGAAAAAAAAGTATGTTACATTATTACTAATCATAAGTAGATTTTTAGGAAAGACTTATTATCGGTGCAATTAAATATTGAAAGATATACTTTTGCATCGGCAAAAATTAAGTTCTTGCATCAATTCTAATGAAAAAACTTGTAAACCGTCAAAACATATCAATTTGGATCAATTAGTATGGGATCATAGTAACCACCCCACAAATACAATACACATAGAAAAAACAAATAACTAAAAATGTACTTAACCGATTTTTATTATTTACGTGCGTTTAGGTGGGCTGTTTCCGGTTTGTAGTAAAAAATAAGTGGTGTTAAAGTAATTCCATTCTCGACAATATAACTTTGATCGCGTTGTATTTATTTTATATTTATTAACTAAAGTTACCACATTTTTTTATATAGCAGGTTGATTCTTGAAGGAAACCGATAATTATATATGAATTTAAAGTTAATACGTCCGTTAAATTCATCAAAATATGTAACCAAAGTTAAAATTAATCAAAGTACCCCGGTTTAGGGTACCTATAAACATGTTCTGATAATATGTAAGTAAAGAAATAGTAAGAAAACGTTTTGTCTGGTTCAGTTTTGGTAAAAACAGTATTTCTATGTTTAAGACATGATTTTATGTATGCTTTAAATGAAATAAATGCTTATTTTTTTGTATTTGTGGCCTTTGATGGAAAAAATATATCAGAGTTCATGTTATTTTTTTGTGCAATACGGACGTATACGCTCATAAAAGCTTGCACAGCACATATTACTTTCTAATAACCAAACACATCAAAAGAGGTTTAAAATGCCTACAAATTGATATGTAACACATATAATATTAATGCTGTAAAAAATTTTTGTGAACAAAAAACGAATACAAAATCTTTAAACAGCTCCCCTGTAAAAAGTATTTTTTTGGCTTGTGTCGCTTTTGTATTTAATGGACGATATGTCAGATAAGTTTTCGCATTAGATTGCTACACGTTACATTTTAAATAATAATTACGCTCTAGTAGTTATACTAATTCATAATAAACTTGGGATATTTACCTACATAGTACCTTAGTGCCCTACGTTTTAAGCTACAATATTAGATAATACGGAGTGTATTTTTTTTATTTCCTTTAAATAGGTCAGTCAGGGTAGGGCTCGTTCAAAAATCATGTGATCAATTTTTTTCCCGATTTTTGACGCCCCCTCCCGCTTGGTGATATTAAATGATCGCCCCCTCACCCCGCGGGTGATCACGTGATTTTTAAGACTAACAGTGGTATAGTAAAATTTATGCATCTGTTAATTGTTATGATTTCTAATGCTGAATAATTTTTTTTTTCGTGAAATGCGGATAGTTAACTATTTTTTCTTTGGTATATAACATTTAATATTTAAATTTATAAGCATAGTGGTATTACTACTTTAAAATCATAACTCAAAAAAAAATACAGTCCGAGTTGTTCCACAAAAAAAATGTACAGTCAACCGAGTACAGTAAGGAAAAATCATGCGTTCCGCTTGCGACCAATGAGTGTAGGCATTCTTATTAAAATTGATGGCAGAAGGGGAAAACAGATTTCCACGTGCATTGAGACTTTGCACCTAATACTTGGGATACGGTAGCCGTAGCATGAGCGGCCGCCGCGATATTAACGCGGAATTACTTTCTATCCGGTTCGCTCGGACTAATAGGTGAATAGGTAAGTATGAGCAGGATAGATAGAAAATAAGCCTGCGTTAATAGCACAGCGGCAGCTCATTGGTACGGCTACGGGTGGTAAGGATGGGAAAAGTGTCGCGAGAGAAACATAAACTCTTAAGACCTTAACACTCCTTATTTTTCGGAAAAAATGTACATTTCCCCAGTATTCATGAATCTACATGTTAGTTAAAATGGGTTTAGTCCCTATGGGATTTGTTAGACAGATACAAAGTCTATTTTCTATGGGATTAACATTTATGTACCTTTGGCAATAGTTATTCCTCAAATATATAATATTATTATGGGCCGTTTTTTCAAAGTTTCCCCACTTTTTTGGGTTTGGAACATTTAATATTATAAATTTAGGGTACAATATAATTTCAATAAAAAACAACCACATCTAATAGATAGTTACACCTGAAATTGGTCATGTATAATTTTTGCCAAATCTAGTTTTGTAAGTTCTTATAAGTTCATTTAAAAAAGTTGCGTCATTGAATTAAAAATATATTTAAAAGCGTCTAAAAGAACCATGTTTTTATTAAGTTCCAGTGCCGTTATTCTAAGGTTGATTTATTTTATGACTCGCAAAGCTTTTTTAGTAGGGCTATTTATTTGTTTTTAAGTAGCCGTTAAATAAAAGACGTCATGTACATACCAATCGTGTACGTGGGTGGATGAACTATTTTTCGTTTGGTTTTATTCTATCCCGTTTGGTGATAAAACTGATAAAATTAGCACATTAAGTATGTTATGGTGACACATTTCGTTTCGCCTTAGGTATATCAGAAACCATCATATTTTAATGACAACGGGACTTGATCGCGTACACGTTTAATATTATCTTGACGTTTCGGGCATGACGTGACTCACCAACCTAAATACTTAGTAAAAGTAATGTAAGAAGTCCCGTCGTCGTTACAATATAAGCGATGTATATTCGTGAATGTTTAAATCAAATCAATACAGTAGAACCCGCTTAATACGATTCTGAGGGGACCGAGCAAAAAAAGCGTATTATACGGGAAATCGTATCAAACGTGAAAAGAAAACTAGTACATTTTCGTGTAATTTATTTATTTAGAATAGAAAACACAACAACGTCAATTTCCATTAGATAGCGATGTATCACTCGAGCTCTAAATAACCTTGTTTAAGGACCTTTATTGTGCCCTGATCCACCGGTTGCAGCTTGTTCGTGGTATTAGGGGGTAAGAAAACAAGCTAAATATTCTTTAGTTCAACTCCGTTGGGATAAGCTGGGCAGTTATCGATGAACAGAATTATATGTCTGCACTTCACCTGGAAATCGTCGTCTAAAGCCTTTAACCAATCAACAAAGCGATTACCGGTCATCCAAGCTGGATCCAAGAACTGAGGTTTTTAAAGCAACGTGGGTGTTTTGCCTAGTGATCACCAACAAACATAACTTTTCCACACTATCCGCTGCGTTAAGACGACAAACATAATATATCTTTAAGGGCAGCCAGAATCGCGTAATTAGTACGGTATAATTAGTTAATTAGTTCCGATTTTTGTCACCCGCATAAATAAAGTTGTAAAGTAATGCAAAAAGGGGTTTTAAATGGTGTATTAAGCGGGATGCGAGTCGTATTAGCCGTGAAAAAATGTTTGAAATCTAGTCTCAAGTTGCAGGGACCGCCGTAAAATGGCGTATAATGCGGGAAATCGTATTAAACGTGATCGTCTTAAGCGGGTTCTACTGTATATAGAAAGCATCAAAATCAATGGTTAAAACAACAGTTTTAAAAAATAGCCCGTGGCGATCGAATAGGAACAAGAAAAACAAAATGAGTAGGTACGCAGTATTAATAATGTTTTTATAATAGGCATGATGACTACGTCACGAACACATACATACATACGTACGAAGTCAAATTAGCATCTTTTTTCGAACTGTCAAAACGATCGCCTCTATGGAATTTTATATGAAATACTCAAAAGTGACGTCACATTTGAGCACTACCAAATGACCTACTCTTTTAAGTTCTTTTCAATTTATTAAAAAGAAGTACAAGAATTACTGAATCTACATTTTAGTAATAATTTCTTCATGTATTATGTCGTGTATAAAGTTAAATAATTTATTTTAACTACAGTCATCATCCCTATTCTCTTTAACAAGAAAAAGCTCAAACATATTAAAATATTTGGCTTACCGTGTTAGGTACTCGCATAAGTTTGATCGACGATTTCTCGACATGTTCCAACCCATTAAGAGGATCCTCATCAAAGTGTACCCCCGGCCAAAGTCCGACGTGTACTTGACTAAAATTACGGGAGAACTCCGCTTCACTAAATGTTTTGATAAGAAAAAGTTCATGAGGTAACTACATTATCCTCAATCATTTTCATATTGCCAATGGCGTAAGCTTCTTGGTTTTGATTTTGACTACAGTCACGGTCATTCAGTTAGTTTAAGTTAACAAACATAAAAACAATAAAAAAAACATGCAGCTGAATTGAGAATGTCCTGCTCTTTTTTGAAGTTGATTGAAAATATATAAAGGGGCGTTTGGACCAAACGAACTTTCGCTCATTCTATCCCCCATTCTACGAAATTGGTTCGTTACACAAAACATGATTCGTCGAAATTCATTGGTTTCGTAGAGTGGGGGATAGAATGAGCGTATGCTCGTTTGGTCTAAATGCACCTTAAAGTAGAATGGAGACTTAAGTTCTTCGTGTCGACCTGTGACTAAAATTTATATAGTGCTAGCATGAGTCACGAAAGCTTAAATTAGATTTTAGAACCTGGCAATCGTTCCGGCTAACGACAGGTAGCTACCGGTTTATGGCCACTTCTAGATTCTTGTCTTGTTTAGTACCTATACTCAGTTTGACTGTACTCTATTTGTGGGGTGTGGATGTATCTCGTTCTCTTGACGAAGACTGTCGTGATGCTCGATGACTCAGCTACCGCGGTTACCTCGGCTCAGGGACTTTATTTAGGGAAATGTTTAAATAAAAACACTTGTTTACAATTACAACATTACAGTAGGTTGAGTGTTAGTTGGTTAGTGAGCGCGTGATTAGCGCTTGATGAAGTGAGCGTGAGTGAATTGAGCCCTCGCGGATAGCGTATATATATATTAGCTATCCCCACTCCGCGATAATCCGCGAGCGCCCAAAGTCGCGGGTATCTCACGCCGCGTGCGTGTTATATGTGGTAGCGTATAGTGTGATAGTATTTATTTAAATGAATTACACGAAATACACAATGGACAAATATTGTACAAAAAAGTAAAGGAATGGGATTAATTTAATTGGGGAACAATCAATCTTATATCTAGTTAAAGTCTTAGGCTTAAGAATTACATACTAAGACAGATATTTATTTACATGTTATGAGCTACATAAGACAGATATTTATTTACATAGTATGAGCTATAAATGACATAAGACAGATGTTTATTTACATATTATAAGCTATATGCGACAATTCTCCCCCACGTGCGTCAGCACCGTCGTTGAACGGAGAGCATATAGGGATCAATCTGGAGACTGGGCGGCGGACTTCACCTGCGCGGGTGCGTACAATGGCTACTCTTACATGGCCATCAGGGCCGGGAAAGAGTTGTGCGATTTCGCCTCTAGGCCATGTACCTCGTGGCATTGAACCGTCCGCTATTATCACTATGTCGCCTGCGTGTAGCTTTTGACTTTTCTGGTGCGCGCTGGATCGTGGGAGTAAACTCGGCCGGTATTCTTTCTGCCAGCGTTTCCAAAAGTGGTCGGCGAGAGATTGCGCAGTCTTCCAAGAAGATAGGGATAAATTGCTGTCTGTAAACACTCCCAGCGGTGACATGGCGCTTGATCGTCCAAGAAGGAAGTGATTTGGAGTCAGGGCCTCGTCTTCGAGATCGGGATTCACTGGTGTGAGTGGTCGCGAATTAATTATGTGTTCGGCTTCTAGCAACAAAGTGTGCAGGACTTCCTCATGGGGCGCTCGTTCTTTGAGGGTTGTTTTCAGAGCTGACTTGACGCTGCCGACGAGACGTTCCCAAGCACCACCGGCGGAAGGGTTGCCTGGCGGAATCTTCTTCCACATTATGGATTTCTCGATCAAGAATGGCCTCATGGATTCGGGTAGAGTCACCTTGGCTTCGGCGATTTCTCGTTCTGCTCCGTAGAAGTTGGTGGCGTTGTCAGAGTAGAGAACGGTGGGTGTACCACGCCGTGCTATCATTCTTCTTAATGATAATATCATAGAGGATGCCGAAAGAGAGGCGGCAAGCTCTAAATGGACGGCCCTGGTGGTAAGACACGTGTACAGGACGCCCCATCTTTTCTCTCTACGGCGACCTATTGTGATGTGCATAGGTCCGAAGAGATCTACCGCTGCTGCGGTAAACGGCGGTTGATTCGCCTGGAGCCTTTCTGGTGGTAAGTCGCCTACAGGAACCTTGAGAGTAGTTCCCTTATAGGTCCGACACCATTGGCATTTATTCGTTAAGTAACGAATACTACCGCGCAGTCCGATAATATAATAATTCTGCTTTAATTCGTTGATCACAGTCGCGTGGTTGCCGTGATTGTACAGAACGTGATAATGATGAATCAGGAGCTTCGTGAAGCCTTCTTTGGCGTGCAAGACGGGTACGTGGACTTGCTTGTCAATTCTAGCATCGAGTATAAGAACTCCATTCTTGTCCAGTTTAACTGCAATTTTGTGTAATGCAGACCTTCTTGGTAGTGCGCGCCCAGCCTCCAGCAACTTGATTTCCTCAGCGTAGGATTCTTGTTGACTTCGTCGTATTAACAAGATTTCGGCCAAGTTCAAATGCCCCTTGTTCATTTCTGTTTCTATTTTCTTGTATAGCGGTTTGGCCTTAAAAGCCTCGGCGGCAATCAGAACTCTAGCCGTCGCTCGGACTAACTTTGAAAATTTAGAGAACCTATTTACGACTGGTAAATAATCGAACTTATCTTTTTTACTCGCGACGCCCGTACATATAGTTTTAAACGCGCGTTCCTCTCCGGTAACGTCCGTACCGGCGAGTGTTTTTTCGACCGGCCACTTAGCTGATTCTTGACGTATAAACTCGGGCCCGATGAACCATCGGTGATTCGTTCCGAATTGCGCGGGAACGCCTCGGGTCGCGTCGTCGGCTACGTTTAACGCACTCGGTACCCATCGCCAGTCGGCGGGAGTGGTTGTGCTTTCAATTTCCGCTATTCTATGGGCTACGAACGTTTTATACCTACGCGGGTCTGACCTGATCCATGTTAACGCGGTTTTTGAATCGGCCCAAAAATACCTATTCTTTATAACGTAATCCGATTCCTTGACTATTGTTTCGGCTAACCTGGTCGCGAGTACGCAGCTCTGTAGTTCCATTCGTGGCACGCTAATTACTTTCAGCGGTGCGACTCGTGCTTTCGCTGCTACGAGCGCTGAAGTACGTAGTCCCTCTGGACTGGTACTTACTATATATATAGCTGCCGCGTATATTTTTTCGCTCGCGTCGCAAAAAACATGTATATCGGCTTCTCTATTGAACGCCTGTACGTGACGCGGTATTTCTAAATATTTTAGTTGCTGTACGTTATCGACGAATGACCGCCATGCGGGTGCGAGTGAGATAGGAATAGTCGTATCCCAATCTATACCGGTTCTCCACACCTCTTGCATGAGTGCTTTACCTAGCACTGAAATTGGGCTTACGTAGCCTATCGGATCGAATATGGACATTGCACTGCTAGTAACTTGACGTTTTGTAGGTAACTTTTCTCCCTTTAGGACGTCTTCGGGCGTATTGCGAAAGTTGACGTGGAATCCGAGCGTATCTCGTTTATGGTTCCATTTTAAGCCTAACGTTCTTTC
>JALPQI010007039.1:0-52380 GCA_025490895.1 Thaumatotibia leucotreta | reverse complement strand
GAGATATGAGAGGCCGACGTCCACCAGCGGACTGTAATATGCTGATGACGAAGTCCCGACTTCCAATGCAATAATAAGAATTACATATAAATACACGAAGTAGTACCGTGGGCGTATGGGGTGGTTTTTGGTGGTGAATTACATATTATTCGTCGTTAACATGGAACATCGATTTTAGGTGAGAATGTAATTGCTTGGCTAGAAATTATTCATAACCACCGTGTTTTGGCTTTGCTTGTAGTTTGCATTGCAGTATTAGGATATGACAATGATGGTTTGGTATAATATTTTGTTTAAAATAAAATAAAAAATCTTTGATAAATATTGTTTTTCTTCTGCAGTGATATAAGTAGAATTATACAGGGTGGTCCAAACCTTGACGTCAAAAAATTTTTTTTAGATTCCTCACGTCAAGAGCTATCAGAATATACCCCATGTATGTTAGCCGATTTTTTGTAGTTTTCGAGTTATGAATTTTTGAAAATTTTTTTTGAGAAATTCTGGAATGAAGAAATTTATTAATAAAAAAAAACTGTTGCGCTTTTTAAATAGTTTCTTTTTGTAAAAGTATAACTACAAATAAACCATTTACTGACAAAAAAAATTGCGTCCTCACCTTGATACAAGTAGGATAAAAAATACCAAATTCAAAATTTTACGTTAAAAACGCATCAAAATAGCATTAATGTACGTAAATAAAAAAAAATGAAACGCGTCCCAAGGATTTTTGGTAATCTAAAGATTGCCCTAGACCTTAAACCCTCGCAAAAGCAAAAAAAAAGTGATACTTAATAATGAGGATTTTTCGGAGTAGTCGGTCAAATAAAATGAAAAAATCTTAAAATTTACAAGTAGTCAAACATTTCTTGAATAACTACACAAATTGAGTTTTCGTGGTATTTTCTGTTTTTGTTTATTGATAAGAACAAAAAAAACAGACGAAAATTTACTTTATTTTTAAATTAAAAATTAGAAGCTTTTTTTGAAATTTATTTGACCGACTACCCCGAAAAATCCTCATCATTAAGTATCACTTTTTTTTTGCTCTTACGAAGGCTCAAGGTCTAGGGCAGTCTTTAGAATACGAAAATTCCTTGAGATATGTTTTATTTTTTTATTTATGTACTTTAATGCTATTTTGATGCGTTTTAGCGTAAAATTTTGAATTTGGTCTTTTTTTATCCTACTTGTATCAAAGTGAGGACGCTAATTTTTTTTGTCAGTAAATGCTTAATTTGTAGTAATACTTTTACAAAAAGAAACTAGTTAAAAACCCAATAGTTTTTTTTTATTAATAAATTTCTTCATTCCAGAATTTCTCAAAAAAAAATTTTCAAAAATTCATAACTCGAAATATACAAAAAATCGGCTAACATACATGGGGTATATTCTGATAGCTCATGACGTGAGGAATCTAAAAAAAATTTTTTGACGTCAAGGTTTGGACCACCCTGTATGTTGTATTTACAAAATAATAGATTTACTAAGAGTTATCTCTTATATATTATATTAAAAAATACATGTTTTTATTGCTTCACTTTATTTACTTAATTCACTGGCTGAGAGTCCCGGATCTTGGCATCTGACACTAGAGAAAGCCACTTCACCTTGTCATGCACCTCATCACTGTCCACATATCTGTGGCGTCCGATTAGGCGTTTCCCACCGGGTGTCCCAAATACTTATTCCCTTGCTACAGTACGATCGGCTCCCATGCCATCCTGATGTCCAAACTAGACGCGCAGTGTTGTGGCCTTGATTTCACCGATTATGTTGGGTATTTTAACTACCTCCTCTGGCTCCCTGTTCTTCCGTTGTCTCCAATTTCCATCCTTACCCTTTATTGGTCGCAGAATCTTTGGCCCGATTTTCCATTCCAACATTCACAATCATATTCATTCATAAACGTCTCCTAACTTAAAAAGCCTTAGTATTGTTTGTTCTTACGTCTTATAGACAAATTTATTGATAAAAACAAAATAATACTATCTTCTTTACTCAAAGTACTATGAGATTTGTTTAGACCAATATCAAGATTGTACTTACTTAGTTCCAATTTACTTTTATTTACTTAAGTAACAGGAGGGGTACATTTTTGGGCACATTTTTTTTTTATTCTGGAGCTGTTATCTTTCTGTGAGGACCCTTATTCTTTTTTAAAGACCTATTCAGCAATAGGTACCCCACGCCGTAGGATTACAGTAAAATAAAAAAAACGTCCCAACTGTACGAATAGGAGAGATACCAGAAAATAAATTTGCTTCATACATTTTTTTCTATTACTTTGATTTTTTTTTTTTTTTTTTTAAATAAAATAAATAAATAAATCACTTTGATGATATGTATCTCTGTACTAATTGCTTTGGAGTACTAATGGCCACTGAGCTATGCTGTGGACAGACAGACGGACAGACGGAGATTGCGAAACTATAAGGGTTCATAGTTTACTACGAAACCTTTATTATGATTATGAAAGTGTGGTGCATATACAAACTAAAAAGTTTTCGTGGCTTTATTTATTGCAAACCAGTTTCCATTGCCAGCTCTCAGACCATTTATAAATATTGTTATAATCTTACAATGATCTAACAACCCAAAATTGCGATATAATATTTAAAGCAAAAGTTTACACTTAAATTATATTCAATGCCAGCCTGACACTAAAATTTAACTTCGAATTTGTAAAATAGTTTAAGGATAATAATTTTAGCATTAGCCAAAACAAGTAAACAATGGGTGTCCAGTTTTAGGGTGGTCACAAAAGTTATAAATTCCGATATTGAATGACACTGTTGTTTTCCCATTCGTCCTGGCCACTGAGAATCGATATTGTTTATTAAGCCGGTGTACATTAGACTAAAAAAGTAAATGGGTTTAGTCGTTTACGGAACAAACAGAGAGGTATGTAATAACTAAGTTTCATTTGATTTTAGACTTCACGATGAGCTTATTCGACCTTGTTTAGTAAACAATAGTTCAACTATTTTACAATGTTTTGAATTAAAAAAAGATTTCCAGAACCTTTTGATTTAATAACTACAAAATGTTTATAGAGTAAAAAAGGGCTGCACAAGTAACACATGAACTTCAAAATTATGATCATTTGTTTGACATAATAGTGACTCGAGACGAACTTTTATCATTCACGTCATTGCTCACACATATTATGTAGCGGGAGTTACAGAAAAGTATAGTACTTTAGGGAGTAATACATATTGTCACGAAATTGTCTGACATAATGCAGCAGGTAGGCCGATGTTAGATTAGTAAATAAATAACTTAGAGAGGGCTTAGATTTGAGGAGTTGATGGCCACCATTTGATTACAGGAGTTACATAAAATGATTGAATACATAAATACATGATTTTCTTTATTATGAAGCTATATCTACATAAATGCAAGTGTAATGTCAAGTTTAGATATAATTGTAAAGGGCATTTCTCCGATCGTTTCAACCGCCGTGACTTCGGTGGTAACATTATTATGCGCTTTCCATGGGTATTCCATGTTTTTTGGATATTTTGGTAGTTGTCGAGTACGTCTACCAAGACATCCAAAAAAATGGAATACCCATGGAAAGCGCATAATAATGTCGCCACCAAAGTCACAGCGGTTGAAACGCTCGGAGAAATGCCTTAAAGCTCCTAATTCGCTCTGGGTTACGTCAAGTAATTGTACTGCGCTACGACTGTCTACGACACAATTTGTTCGTTGCTACGAATACGATCGTCGAATACGTAGGTCGACATTGAAATAACGTATACGAACTAATGCTATCTAATTATTCAGGACGTATAAATTCAATTTGTATAATTTTGTAACGTATAAAGTACAATTGGTATAAATGACTTAATCTAGGTATATTATCATAACGTATAATTTCATTTTGTATAATTTACTTTTCATATATTATAACATTGTTTACTATATCAATACATTAATCATTAATCATTACAATAATCTTAGTGAAGTCTCGTTATCTTCATTATATTTTGTTTTTGACTATAATTCTAAAGCTGAATGGCTATCCAAGTAAACTAACGATACTTCACGTCATACAGTACAAAAAAAAACACAGGCCTCTAAAACTTTAAGTCTTCTTTAACATTTAATATATTATAAGGAAAACTTGCACGCAGTACACCCCAGACGTTAACAAGGGTAAGGGGCAGCTGAATCGAAATGACCAGAATCGATACCATTTTAATAATAGAACACAGGCCGGTGGCCGGACAATCGTTCCAACTGTGTACAAACGCATACACAAACTGTCGTATGTAATCGGTGGTCTAGCCACAAATGCGTATTTAATAGCCCTAATGGTTTTGATACTGTGACAAGTTTTACAGTGCTATCATTATATCGATTTCATAATATTCCCTGCTAAAGATTAACAACGTGCTAGCTTACAAATTGTGAGTATGTATTGCTTCGGCATAACAGAAGTTCCGTAATGCATGACTATGACACGACAATTATTAAGGTGCGGTTAGACTAAAAGAGCATTCGCTGTTCTAACCTCCCACTCTACGAAATTCGATCGGTACACAAAACGTGATTGGTTGATTTGTTAGAACGGGCGCTAGAAAAGCGAATGTTCTTTTAGTTTAACCGCACCTTTACGTTTTTAATACGTAAGGTAATAGATGCTCTAATAAATACTACATAAATGTATATGATATTTATAGGTCACCCATCGAGCGACGGAAAGGGCAAGGCTTGGGGCTACTCTACCAGATCGAATTTGTAATTACAAATCTGTACAAGAACTAAAGTCAGCTACGTAGCTCGAAAAATCGTCAAACTCAAACGGCAGCAGGCTAGCCACATTACCTGAGGACCTAATGGTCGATGGATGGCGACCATGCGTCGGTTGACTAAGCGTGGTAAGCCCCCTCACAAGATAGACCGATGACTTGCTATAGATAGCTGGAATGTGAATGCGGGCTGGACACGGTCGATCCTTACATGCTGTGGGAGAAGCCAATATGTTCAGCTGTGCACGTCTATCAGCTAATAACAGGTGACATCTTAAAATAATAGAAGTAGATACCCATTATCAATAAGAAATATTCTGGTACGACTTAATTTTCTCAATTATCTAGACATAACAAAAGTCGGTGAACTTAAATTTCAATAAATGAATTTCAATCAAGCCTGGTTTTGCAAATTAACTTTTGCAATTAAGAAATTTCAAACAAGAATGTTAAATAGTCAGTCGATACTTGAGCTGAATACTTCAACTCAGTCCCTTTAATGTAGTCAATCTCTTGTTCATTGTTAGTATTGGTCTAATACAGGGCCTTGTAGCAGTGGATATCATACGTTGGTCAAAATTTATTTGATAAATAAGAACATTATCAAGCCATTCTCCATTAATCAAATTTTAATAAATAGTCAAGGGGTAAGCAAATTCTTTCAATTTGGATTACAATAATTACCTGAAAAGCCTTTTCATCAGCGTGTTATTTCTACCAACCAATATCAATCTTGCTGGCTAAGTATTATTTTGTTGATAAATTATAACTGATGAAGATTGATATTTGTTGCAATTTGATCACATAATTATGTGGGTTATTTGAAAAACTTTGCAGCTCCATTTTTACTAACAAAAACATTTTCGTCTACATTATTAGGCTAATTACGCAAAGAAGCATATTTGTTTTTATTACTTCCCTATTCGATCTTGTGAGGGTTAACAAATGTTAATTAAAAGAATTTCCAATCAGATGATGTTAGAAATAAATCTAGTAAATATTGAAAATTATGTGCAATAAAATCAGGCACATATAGCTTCAGAATGGTTCGATCTTAAGTAGGTAGCCCTCACAATTGGTGTCAGCAAACGCTCCAGATGTCCATTGTGAAGCCCCACAATCGCTGCTCCATATAAACTGTCAGTAAGTCCTACTATTATCTCGGAGTGTGCATGCATTCGTAGACATTTCCCAAGTAACATGGGCCTGAAGGCTTAAAACGAATTTATCTATTGATAGTCTATTCGCAGTTTATTTTTAGAAAAGGGCTTTCTATAAATGGTTTCTATGAAGAAAAAGTATCCTTATAGTGTATCTTTTCTCATATTTGATTTTTTTTAGATGATTTGATCTATAGAACACGTATTTTAAGTACATTTCTAGGTATGACGATTATCTTAGGACATATTGTTCTATAAATAGTTAATAAAGCCTAAAGGTACCTATTTTCCAGTATTTTATTAGATAAGATGGTAAATGTTAAGATTTAACTTCCTACAGATATTCCGTATTAGCTAGTGGTACTCTTATGTTTGTTTATAAAAAGACTAAAGTCTACATAAACTACTTTTGTAGATATCTTTCAGTAAGTCTAATAATATGTTAGTGAAATAGTGGTTCCAGTGTTTATTTGCTTAAAGATAGTGTAAAAAAGTGCAATTTTACTAGATCAGCTGGCTTTATGCAATGGAGACAGTAAAACAAATTAAAAGATCTGGTGGCTTTCGTCGGAGTCAGCAAATATTTAAAAATAGAAGAAAATACAGAAAAGGAGCAAAAGGAGTTCCGATTCTGATTTGCGACTCATGAATTAAGCGGGTAAGATCATTAAAATAATAAATAAAGATTAGACAATAATTTTAATTACGAAATGGTTCCATCTACCTATAAATAAATAAACAATGCGTGTCAAATGTTCATTCTTAGGAATCGGGGAAACTTTATACAGATAGGTACGAATATGATAATTTAGATATATCTACCTAATTTAATACGATCCACAAAAAATAAACTTTCCGCCCTCTTCAAATACACTGATTAAACTAAACATAACACGTTTAAACTGCTACAAATCGGCCGCGTGAACCGTGGATACACCAAACAATTCAACATGTCAAGACGTGCGTCTCGCGACTACTCCGCACGCGCGCACGCCGGCGGCGCGAAGTTGCGATTATACCATTACATTATTTCATATTGTCAACAAATAAAAAACAAATTTCTTTAAGAAGGTAACTACTTGAATTCGTTCTGCATTAATCCATCCAAAATGAAACACAACGCACTCAAAATGCCAGTTCTCTGATTGATGTCTAGAAATACTGTGAGAAGTTAAAACAGTATACAAAAATGGCAGTTTATAGGTAATCTTAAACCACTCATAAACCAGTTTATTCCTCGACTAGGAAGTTTGGTTTGCAACAAGTAAAAATAGTCTTGTCATTTACTAGAGCTATACTACTGATTATTCTTTAGAAAGTTTGTTTTAAAGAAATCATTTTTCTAGACAAGTTTAACTAGACGCCATTTTTACTGCCTAATATTTTGTGAAATTATTGTACCGAACTATTTTTTGGCTTGTTTTTGTACTTTTATGAATATATTCTCTGTAACAAATCGTCCTATACTTTTTAATATACTATATTATGAATGAAACAAATGGCTTAAACATATAAACACAATAATATTTTTTAAAATATTTTTATATTTGGTTAATATTTTATTAAATATTACATTTCAAGCGGGCGCTCTTATTTAAAGAGAGTTTTACACAAATTCAGCGAGAGACTTTCATCCGCACCAAGTTTTGCAAGTTTAAGCCTATGAAAACTAGGCGCATGAAATAAGAAGTTAGAAATTTGTCACGCCATTTTGTAATATTACCTTAGCATTATTCTTTTGAGATATGCGCCATTATACGTATCGTTGTCTATTTCTATTAAAATCTTTCTTAAGGTTGGCAGGGTTGAGTTAATTTGGTTTTAAAACTTCTCAGGTAAATACTTCTGTTTAGCTCTCAAGCTTATCTATTAACCATCTACTAGTGCATATCGTGGTCTATAAATAGTATATAAAGACTCTAGAAGAATGCCTTAAGACTATTTGAAAATGTTTAATTCTTAACTCTGTCTATTCGTGGTTTCTAGAGGGAGACTTATGAATAGTTACAAGGTTGTGCCCACTTTACTATAGACTATCTATAAGCGTTATTGAAGATAGCTTGGGGGCAATGTTACTCTTATGGTAGACAATCAAATCGAAGTCTATTAGATATCTAATATCCCCTTTTTAGATTCGCTTTTGTTACTTGGGTTCTATGGCCAGTGTAGTATACTATTAGCAAACTTCTCAAAATGTTTAGGTAGTTCCAGTACAACAACATTGATTGATTGTGATGGTTTACTTTTCCTGTGATATAAATTAGATACCTACATCTATTTTGGTACAATCAAAACTCGCAGCTTGTGAATCGATTTTAATCATCATCATTATCATCATCCCCACAATCGGGCACTGCATAGGCCTTTCCTTATTCGCGCCACCATACTCGATTCGTAATAAATATGATTAATTATCTTCTCATAAATATGATTAATAATCTACTTATAAAATATAAGATAAATATATGAATAATATACATACATATTGTATAAGGTACAGCTACCTCCCTTCTAGCTTAATGAAAAGTGTGGTGGTTCCTATACCTAAAAACAGAACGGGGGACCTGTCAAATTTGAATAATTATAGGCCTATTTCGTTAGGTACCGTAATTAGTAAAATCTTAGAGAGATTTTTACAGCCCGAACTGATGCGGAATGTGTACATAGATGATGCTCAGTTTGGTTTCCGCCAAGGTGTTTCAACTGATTCGCCATATTGTGTCTAAAGAACACAGTGAATTACTACTTGCAGCGAGAAACGTCCATCTACGCCTGTTTTCTGGATTTGAGTCGCGCCTTTGACCTTGTAAACTACAAATTGCTCTGGCACAAACTGCTGAAGGCGGGCGTCTCGCACAGTATGGTCGAGTTGCTTAAGTTTTGGTATGGAAATCAAACTAATAGCGTAAGGTGGGGTGACTCACAATCTAGTGAGTACAGACTAGAGTGTGGAGTACGCCAAGGCGGAGGGCTAACCTCACCGGACCTTTTCAATATTTATATGAACGCTCTGATCGATGAACTGAGGAGAACGCGTGTCGGTTGCCATGTAGATGGCGTCTGTTATAATAATTTAAGTTATGCGGATGATATGGTTCTCCTCAGTCCATCGATCGGTGCCTTACGCAAGCTCTTAGCGGTTTGCCAGAACTTTGCCTTGAATAATGGCATGAAATACAATACCGCTAAGACAGATAGATGGTAATTTTTAGGTACAGTAAGGGTCCGGAGAGAGTGCCACCGGTATTCCTTAATGGTGAAACAGTTCGGGCTGTAAAACAGTTCAAATACTTAGGGCATATAGTATGTGCTAATATGCAAGACCACCTAGACTTGGAGCGTGTACGAAGGGCCCTGGCAGTGCGTAGCAATATGCTGGCGCGCAGATTCGCTAAGTGTTCTAAGGAAGTGAAACTTGTGGTGTTTCGGACGTATTATCGAAGTTTTTATACATGCCAATTATGGACAAAATATACACGAAAAGCATATATTAAATTGAGAATACAGTACAATGACGCTCTGCGAATGTTCACTAAACTACCACGGTTTTGCAGTGCGTCAGCAATGTTTGTTGAAGCCAGGGTACCTGACTTCTTTACCATTATTAGAAATCGAATAGCATCATTCTGGAAGAGGGTACGTATTTCTAATAATAGGCTTATTATGACCCTGAGAGAAAACGTTTATCAAAATGTGTTTTTCTTGCATTGGTTGTCCGCGCATCAGCAACCGAACCGAAAATAGGTTTTAGTTGCCTTATTTTGTTTGATTGAATTTTGTATTTATTTCTACTCTTTTATATTTATATGTTTTAATTTTAGTATATACACAAATATTTATAATATTGTAATGAGTCTATTGCCTGAATAAAGAAATATTCATTCATTCATTCTTTATCGATCGAATTATGTATGCAAGCGTACATAGCATAATTAGGTCAAAATAATTTTCTGTGTCTTGTTTCAGACAACTCTGTCATGCTTTTAGTTACTGTTTTGACTAAGTATAAAATATTCACGCTAAATTTTAATCCACACATGAGAAATTGAAAACATAACATCATCTCATACAAAAATCACCACCTTGTCATGTTTTTTAAGGACATACAATAAGACAGCGAAAATAATTTTGACCCAATTACCTTATACCCCTTGCATACTGACTGACCCCACTCTGTACAAAGTCTGTATGCAAAGGAAAGAAAGAAAGAAAGAAAGAAAAAATATTTATTTGTGACACATGACTTATGGTAAGATACACATTTAAAAGGACAAGAAACAAATTATGCCACAAAATGGTCCCCAATTCAGCATAAAGCTGGGGCCTGTAATTACATCCCAGCGCTGGTCTTCCATTGGGGCCGTTTGTGAGGTCACGCACGTCTGACACTTATTCTAATACACATACTTACATACATAAATTAAAATACAGAAATGGAAACAGAATATTATACAATACAATAACATACATAAGATACACTGAAACGTCGCTCGCACTGTTAAATTATAATTTTGGAAAGCATCCCCAATAATGACACTGACATTAGTGACATATGACGGCCAGCATGGTCGGTTCCATAGACTTATTAATTTAATAGACCGAGTCTATTGTATCTGTGGGTGACGCCAGCAATGCCTGTCAACGATCTTTGTTTGGCTATACTAGTGCACCTAAACCGCAAATAGTAAAAGTGATTAAAATAAAGCTTTTCATGTATATTTCTCGACCTGAGAGGCATAAGGTCGGTTCTGTGGGTATGAGATATATCTAAATTCGACTTTGTCTTAAAAGCATAAAGTTACACTTACAAGTTAGAGAAATTGCTAAATCCGACCTTATGCCTTTCATGTCGAGATTTCTGTTCGATAAGTGCACGGAATGTGATAAAAGTGATGACTTGTGTGGTTCCATGGTGTAAAAACCGCCAGGGTTACCTGAATGAACAAAATAAAGACATTACGTTTCACCGGTAATTTAGTTTTGACTTGAATTTTAAAATTTCGAACCTTATTAAGGTAAAAGTAACTGAAAATCTTATTCAATATTTGTTGCCGGATACATGTGTGTAGCTTTGTGAATTAACCATTCGTATTTGCATTCGTAATGTAATTATAAATAGTGGGATTCAAATATTTGTATTGCATAGTGTTGTACTTAAGCGATCGATCGTGATATCGATAAATCTATTGATAGCCAACTCAGAAAATGAATCGATGTTTTTAATTTCCAACAGGTTTCCACAGGACACTGAACAAAGGCTAATATGGGTCAAAAATATCAAAAAGGCAGACGACTGGTGCCCTAAAAAGTATTCAAAAATATGCTCCGCACATTTTTAAGCTGTTGTTTCAGGCAAGGGCGTACCCATAAGTGATTACATTCTGACGTAGTACCCACCATATTTGGTAATCATCCAATGTCATGTCAACCAGAAAGTAAAGTAAGTTTAGTTTAATAATGACACTCATGTGATACTTGTGTAGACTGATTAATTATAAAGAAGCCATCATACGAAAATTGTTAGGTATGCTTTAAGGGATGATAAGTTCCGTAAAACATGTTATAATGAGGGTTTTCTGAAATGCCGTTCATCAGGGCGGCAGCACTGAGGCGTCAGGTCCAGAAACTTGTCTAAATTCTCAGAGCGCCTATACACGGTGGAATTTAATCGGTGAACAGGAACCCATTTTTCTAATTCAGTAATCGATGGCGGTCACGTTTATGTAGTAAGCTTAAGTGGAACCAAGTTTTTTTTTAGCATAATTTTTTTTTATGTTGAAATTAAAATTTATTGTCACCCTACTAATGGTTTAGTCTGAAAAGTTTAATACCTCTTTTCAAACTATCAGCCCTAGAAACTTAAAACATAAATGAGCAATAACCACTCACATGCTTTAATTTTTGCGATAGACTCTATTCCTATGTAAAATAAGAGCGATGCATGGCTGATAGTTTGAAAAGAGGTATTAAACTTTTCAGACTAAACCATTAGTAGGGTGACAATAAATTTTAATTAAAGTTTAATTTCAACATAAAAATTTGTTATGCTAAAAAAAAACTTGGTTCCACTTAAGTACTACATAAACGTGACCGCCATCGATTACTGAATTAGAAAAATGGGTTCCTGTTCACCGATTAAATTCCACCGTGTAGTTTCGTGTTTAAATGATTTGTACAAGTTAATAAAATTATGTAAAAAAATAAAATGACCTTCTTCTAGTTAGTTGTTCTTTGAGGCTAGGTAATTGTGTTTCTTACCGCTAAGTGGCGCCAACTAGTGGCATACGTTTTAGACAGAACACTTCTTATGACATTTGACATTTTAATTAAAGAAAATATTTCATTAATTTTGTGATTTTATTTTTATCCTAAAGTGTAGATTTAGAAATCATGACATATTAAGGATCGCAGAAGATCGTGATTCTGGGTAGGAAATAAGGTTTATTCGCACTGTTCATCGCTACCTAATTTGGTAAAAATATTATTATTGCCGATAAAAGCATACGATGAAGACTGGACAACACTAATAGTAATGACATTTTATCTAGTCAGGTTGGTAGCATTGTTCAAGAAAAATTAAGAAAATGGAGTCGGTGATATAATTCACGACCGAGTAGAACTACCTTGTTTGTCTCTTTTTCCTTATGGAATACATACTGAGATGGTAAAGGATGACAATAGTTTGTTCAGGTATGTCTTAATACACGGAATCTTCCCTATATTTTATCTGTGGTCGGTTCTGCTCACGGGGTTCACATAATAGCACTTAAATTATTACAAGATCATTCATGGGTCATCTATATTTGTGACAAAACAATAAAATGATTGATTACCTATATTATTACATTAAATATTTACTTACACTAAACAAAACTACAAATATGTGAGGTGCGAAGAATGCGTGCCAACTAAATAAAATGAGCAACTACTTATACTACATAATATCTCGCTGGACATGGATGGAGCATAACAGAAAGGTGAGTACAATTAAGTTATAAATATCATAATCTACAACAATTTTCTTTTACGATACAATTCAATAATTCAAACAAAAGTTTCAAATTCTCTCCTCAACTACAAATTCTCTCCTCAAATACAGCTTGTGTCATGCTTAAAGGGCTCCTGCCCTAGCTGGTGTTGAAGCATAAAGGTTTTCAGTTTAAATTTAAACGATTTGACGGTTTGCAGGCTCCTGATCGGCGGGGGTATGGTGTTCCAACACTTTGACGCTGCATAGCGGAAGCTACCTCGAAAAGCTGCCGAGGCATGCCTGGGTGTCAACAAGTGGATGGTCGAGTTCCGTCTTCCGTGTGACCTAGCGCAAGACAACTTGTCAAAAAGATATGGTGGAGCCTTGTGTTTTATTACGCCAAAAACAAGACAAGCCAGATGTAGCTTACGACGATGGTGCATTTTCAAGAGCTTATGTTTATTTAAAAATGGTGTGACATGGGCCCTCAACGGAATGGAGAAACAGAAGCGAGCACAAGCATTTTGAATTCGTTGAACAAGTCTTTTCGTTTTTACCACACAAAGGGACCAAGTAATTTTATTTTTGATTGTACAAACTTTCTGCACATATATTATTATTCTCAGTTTTCTTGACAGTGTCATGCACTATTAATTTCAAAATAAACTTCATTGATCCGTTCATAACACATCCAGAACTTTTATATTTTAAACCCTGACTGCGAAAGTTTAAGTTTCAAATTGCGTGAGAATTGCCGATTCCCGTGTCTAGTTGGCCGGCTGCCAGGCCAATGTCGATGAACGACTACTTTATTTCTAACATCACTCCCTATTAAACTGTCATACTTGTAGTTATATCTCATTAATTTTCTATTTCAGTATATTTTGCAGGGAATGTTCGATTGTTATCATCATATCGTCACCATTTTTGTACATCATACAGCTAAAGTTGCAATCAAATATTTATGTCGTTACGGTTTAGGAGCCGAAAATATATTTACGGGACCCTAATGCCAAGGCTATAAAGTCGTGTAAATATATTATTGACACCTAAACCCAAAACATTCAAAATTTATGTAAGTACGTAATTAAATTAAATAAAATAACCTAAGATCGACTTTTAGGTCGTAATGCATTTTTCATACCACATGCTCTACAAAGCCACCGCGGCTACAGTTTTCGTAAATAATGAGGGATATAATGTCTTGCTTTTCGTGAGGTTTATATGACATATAATCCGGCTTTGACGAGCATGAGGTGTGAAAAGTCTAATTTCGTTAAGCTAAATATGTAGCACCCGCCTGCGGGTTGCAGCGGGCGGCGGGCATGGCCAACTCGATTTTCAAAAACTGAAGCTGCGGCCAACTAGATTAGCACAATCTTAACTTGTTAAATCAAGTATGCTATGTCAGCAGAAACAAGTTGCGACAAGTTGTGGTATCCATTTTGCAGCTTTTAATAATTTAATTTCAACACTATCAATTTGCTACAATAAATATTATCTGCTAAGTATTACTAAGCCTGTTTTTAATTGTCTCGCATAAGTTGAGAAAAGTAGAGTACATACCTCGGGAATAAAACTGTTTTTGTCTTGGGCGCTTGAATCCCTCACTGCACTCACTTCACTCGGGAATGAAATCTATAACTGCGCTAGGGAGTAAAACTGAGAATCCTTCGTTAGGTACGTTCAGGATTCAATGTCGCGTCCGTGACATAAAACAGTGCTTTATCCCTTTGGTTTATAATCTTATATATCCGTATATAGTGTACTAGGAATCAGCAACAAATACTTTTTTTACGTGCTTAATGTTACTACCTAATGTGTATTTGATGAGATGATCATTTTGTGAGAAAACTTGAAAATCACGGTATATCGATGATGTGTAGGCCAATCAATATTTTACGTGTTTCTTAAGTCAATATTATTTGGTATCTCCTTGAGATTCGAGGGTTTACGGACCCCGGTTTTTTGATAAGCTTGCGTGGATGTATGGATCCAACAGGTTGTAAGTAATTTTATAATAGGCAAAAAGTTAAAAACATGCAAACAAACTTCAAATTCGACTGCAATGCATACTTATAATTAATATTAAACTAATTATGACAACAATTCACCAATTGTTGTCATAATTAGCCATCAATTAAAACATACTCACCAGGTCACCAATTAAAACATACTCACACACGATGACAAAGTATGTCCCGTACCCTAATTGCACAGTCATGTATGAAGGTAAAACATGCTTGAAATACGATCAGGGTAGAATGGTGTGATCAAAGGGACAATTCAGGTTACAGCGCCTGTTTTAGCTACCTCGCTATTGTTTAATTACATTCCAAACCCTTATTTATAAGACGACTAAAATATGATTTTCTCAAACATGCAATGAAATGTTGTAGTTACGTGCCTAAAAAGTGGCCGGGAAGTACCTCGTTGCCGGCCTAGGCCGGCAAGTGCCTCTTTTTTAATTTTCATTTGACATAGGGTTGTGACCTGGCATCATGGCTTTTAGCCAATAATTATCTGTAAGTAATATTAGTATTAAAAAAAATGATTGGCAAATTTTTGCAGTTACAATTAGGTATTTAAATTATATAATTTAAAATAAATGTACAATAACTACTCAAAATAATATTTAAAAAGCAGTATTATACGGCACGATCCGTCGGCCCCGATCATCGGATGCGATTAATTGGACCCAACCGACCACGTCGTCTAATACCGCTTTTTCAAAGTAAAAATTTGCAACATTCAAACAGGTTAATCTTAAAAAAAAAATGAGGTGTCGGTGTCGTATTTGACTTTCGTTGTGTTTCAAAGACTTAATTATGTAGTTGACTTATAAATTCCTAGAAAGAAGATACATTTTTTTGTTTCATTTCATTGCATGTTTGAGAAAAGCATTGTACATACCTCGGCCATGAAGAGACGGGTTGCCGTCCGAATACTATCCGGCCTCGCTCCGCTCGGCCGTCTACATATATTCGGCCGGCAACCGGTCACTTCCCGGCCTCGGTAGTAATGTACTATTACACTAGGCTTTACATTAAGCGGAGGTTAGCTGAAGTATTAGACGGTAAGCTCTCAGTACGTGTTGGTGCGAGTTAACCCAAAGAAAGCTATCAGGCTACTTTGCTCGAGTGAAAGAAACGAATTTTGGGGCTTGTCTTTATACTATGACAGTTGTTGCTCAGCATTTTCTGTCTCTGAGTAGCATGAACCAAAAAAAAGATCAAAGCTGTGACATTTTTTTACGAGGCTTTGGTCGCGCGCTTCAAATGACGCCAAAGGAAATTGTTTGACACCTACACTGTTCATTCATATTTGCTTGTCATTGGGCTGTAATACTTGTAACAAAAAAAAATCATTGTTAGATAGGTAGTTGAAACTTTCTCAGATTAGGCTTAATTTTTTGATACAGTAACTCAATTCCAAGAATATAAATATTTAACTTTAAAATGGAAGGTTTAAAAATTGCATAAATTTGAAAGAACGGTATATTACTGTGCTTACATAATTTCTTATTACTAGTAGTAGACCTCATTCCAACCTCATATAGAGCACTAGCAGTTACCCGCGGCTTCGCCCGCGTTCTAATATCTATTCACTGCGTGTTAATGTTTTCCCGCGATTATCTCGCGTTTGCCTTAACCGATTAACTAACCGACCTTTCTATCAATTTTAATCACGGTCGTATTAAACTTAAGACCTAAATTCAAGATGGCGAACTTTTCTTGCAATTTTGATTTCAAATTCCATATGAAGAACTTTTCATCTTCTCGGTATTGATTTTTATCAATATTAAATCAAAGTTCTAGAAATTTTAGATGTGATAGCTTCTCACTTCTTGTATCTACCTCAAAATCGTTATGAAAAACCCCCTTGGATCTTAAGATAGGTACCGATTTTTATTAAGGTCGGATTCAAGCTAAATAAATTCAAGGTGCCGACCATTTTGTGCAAATTTGACCTCAAATTCATTACTTGAAACGTTTAGACATTTCAAATATTGATTATTATCAAAATCCGCTATCATATTATGGTCGTCTTTACCATCTGGTAGCCGACAAATGTTTTTTATCATTAAAAGTTTACATACACACTCACATAGGTGATTGTTGTGTTTTGATGATGAACGTTTCCCAGGCCTTACAAAGATGACCATAATTAGCCGAGCTGATTAACATTTGAAGTAAGTCAATATTGTTACCGTTTCTTGCAAATTTGACTTCTGCTTCATTATGATGAACAGATCAGTCAGAACTTCAGATTACCACCGATTTTTATGACGGACAATATCGAAATCAGAAATTGAATAGGCAGCCTTTTTTGCAGTTTGTTAATAAGAACCTCTGGGATCCCGATACATCGATTTACACAATTGGATCAAAAATGACGAAATTTATGGTGACAGCTGTTTTGACTATATAAAAAACACCTTGGATACACAGATATATGTACTTTTGATTACTATCGCGTGAAAACTCAGGAAAACTTAAAAGGTTATTAACGATGGTTAACATGCTATATTTAGAATTTTTTGAATCAGAAATAAATAACCCGCAAGCCCGTATATGAGACCATAACAGAGGAGATGGTATTTCACGTACACCTCGGTACAGCGACACGATAGACTATAGAAACGATAACCATGTTGTTTTTTTACTGTTTAACCTTTTTACCACTTTCAAGAGTTGAATTCTCAAAAAACCCTACCTAAACATGTCTTTAGTCATTTATGTTTGGGAATACTCCTGTGAAGTTTCGGATAAAACAGTTTAAATATGTAGTCAAGTTTCCCGTACAAACTTTAGACCCCATTGCACCCTAGTGGATTTTGACTTAACCTTTTTTAGAGCACCCCTACACCCCCAAAGAAACCTACACCCTAAATTTGGAATCTCTAGAACCAGAAATGAATATTAATAATAAAACTGTATTATTTTTTTCGAATTTTATCCCATCACACCATAACCGTGTACAAAGTATTTCACGTCCTCCGCGTTAAATTTTAAAATCGTGATTGTTTTTGTGATCTACGACTCGATAAACTATAAAAACGATACCCATCTTGATATTTTCACTTCGTCACCCTTTTTACCTTTTTCAGGGGTTGAATTTTCAAAAAACCTTAAACATACCTTTACTCAATTACTTTAAAGAATACTCTTACGAAATTTCGGATAAAATAGTTCAACTAATCTTATTTCGCCATACAAACTTTGGACCCCCATTTCAACCCCTTAGAAGGTGAATTTTGAAATATCCTTTCTTAGTGCTCGTCTACACCATAAAAGGAACCTACGTGCCAAATTTGGAGATCTCTAGGACCAGGGGTTTAGGCTGTGCGTGCATCTTTGTCAGGGAGCTTCTTCTTTTATATATATAGATTACCTCGACGTACTTCCATTTTCTACACGATATCACTTTAGTGCGCGTTGAAATAATATATGATCACTATGAGCAGTATTCTTCGTGTTTCAGTGAGTCCGGTTTGGCCCATTGCCAAGTCAGTACATAGTAAATTACGAAACACTGACACTTAGCACTCGACCCCACTTCCGGACCTGATTATCATCATCTTTGCTCATTTATCTTTAACGATTTATGTTTTGAATACCTTATAGAGCAAAAACAGTGCGTTGTTTTAATAAATAAATATTTCGTACCTAATTAATAAGAGTGCCGTCGCAAGAGACAGCCAAGGGCAACACTGGTGTTGGCGGCTCAGGAGTGTAGAGAGGTGTACACCGCTTTCTGTGGAGGCGGGGACCCTGACCGACTCTCGGGAGCACTTGGTGGAGTCGTTACTGTCATACATCTCACCATAAGGTGCCCTGCGGCCTTATTGCCGTTATTATTTAGCCTGTTGTATCCCTCGCTGAGCAAAACCTTCCATCTTCTTCTTCCAAGCGTTTGTGTCTATTGCGACACAGGGCCAATATTTTCAAAAAAATTTAAAATCGTATCATCATCTGCTTTGTCAAGACATGCTGTAACGCTGCTTTACATTTAGTATCCATTCAGTAGTTTTCTTGGCCTACCAATCGCTTTGCATACGGCATACAGTGTGTGGCCTACAACCGGGGTGAAAATTTAAATGGGGCATTAATAAGCTTAGCAACAATTATTTCCACATAAGTAGGTATAATCATTAAAAAAAAATATTTGATTTTTTTCACTTTTTTTTCTTGGAATATTTGTTATTTTTTTACTTGACTTAAAAGTTATTAATAACTTATCATTTTTGTAACATTAAAAAATGTACAAAAACTTGAAAAAAAACGTACCAAATTAGTGTAAGAATAAAACCAAAATAACTATTATGACTCAGTTCATGGTATACTATCTTGATGTCTTGCGACTGACAAGCTACGATATCATGATGCCGAGATCCATTATTTCGGGTCCATAACTTTGAATAACAATATCTCCAAACTTATCAATTTTTAAACATCGGGACCTTTACAGAATTATTGCGGATAGCCTAAGGAAACACACATTTCATTTTTCTCCCTTGTTCAAGGCTACACACTGTATATGGCCGAACTAGTTCCACCTAAGGTTTGTGGCTGTCAGGGCTAAGTTGGCTACCGTTGATTTGGAGCGCAAGACTTGAGTTTCTAAATCTACTGGTCTTGACACCAAAAATAATGTGCTCCATTTCTAGATAATCTTTAGGGGAAGCTTTTGATTTAACATTATAAGATCCCATAATTGCATACATTTGATTGCCGAAATTGTATGCCCTAGTCGAGACCTGTAGAGGCAGACGTTGAAAAAGGAATGAGGTCGTCAGAAAATCCGAGGTAAGTATACGTCTCTTTAAATTTCAACGCCCTCTATACTACAAGGATACTGTCAAAAATATGTTCACAGGCATTTTTTTAAGGTCGCTAGTCAAATCTACTCCGATATCCAGAAGAAAATGCAAATTATTATGTACTTGAATAAAGGTATACTTTTAATCCCAGTAATGCTCGGTACTCCAGAAACGATTATCCTCTTGTCAACGAATCGCAAAATGGCGGAGCACTCGTCCACTTCACTACTCAATGGGTATTTGCACGATTTTACGAAGAAAAGTTAAATTAGGATTTTACTTTAAATCTTTTAGACGGGCATACTATTTCCATTAAATTCTCTGTTTTCGTAATGCTTGTAAACGATATAAAAGGCGATCGAGAAAGAGACCAATAAACTTAACATAAGATCTAATAAAGAAAAAGAAGATACTATTTTACTCTAGATACTACAGTATTAGAATACTGTAGTATCTAGAGTAAAATAGTGATAGGTACTTACTTTCTTTATTAAATTTGAAGTAATAGCAGTTATTTTTATATCAAGCAAATATATAATTAATTCGGTATTTTAATTTCAAGCAGAGTTGAAGGTAAAAAGTGTACGGCATTTGTTAACCTACTAAGGTTAGGTAGTAACCTTGTTGTGCCATAAAAAATCTGTTGCAAGTTGTAGGTACAACTGCTAGAACCTAGTCACTGGTACAACAATAGTAGATAGACGTGGATCAAGCCCAGTTAGGATTTAATACATTTATTTGGCTATTTCCCTTACAAGTAAAATGGGGATGATATTTAATATAGGCATACTTAAATCCTGTAATGTGTTGTACCTATCGTTAAATAGGTATTCTAAAGAAGACAAGGGCCTCAAAATACAGTTTTATTAAAGTAAATAATTTCGGATATAACTACAGAGTTAAAAAAATTGCCAATATCAAATCAAATCAATTTTCAAAACAAAAAGAAAACAATTTTCTTTTACGGTACTTTATTAGAACTTAATCGGCCTACCTGTTTTTGAATAACTACCGAACACTAAGCATGGCCTGACATGGTCTTTGCCGATTTTTTTTTTATTATTTTAACAGTTTATTTAAAATACAAGTTATTTCTTGACATTAAACATGAAGTTTTACACAATTTGAACACAACATAAATTACGAGGTAACTAGAACATCAGCAATAAATGAGTCTAAAAGAAAACTACCAACAAAAATCATCCTTCAAATCCCCGCCAATCGGTAGTGTGCACCATTGTCACGTTGTACGAGTATGGCAATGATTATTAGTTGAGAGAAGAATTGACTTGGTCTCTGGTCACCGCTAGCATCAATTATGCTCAGAGGTCGGACCCACAGATGGTCGGACCAATGGGCATCGTTGTTCGCAATAATAATTTAAGACATGACTCCAAAGTAGATTGAATGGTAAATTAAATAATTTCTTGTAATTGAATTTTGATTCCTTAATTGGACTATTTACCCAGATTTCCGTAGTTACTGGTAACAAATATATTATTATAATTTTCAGAACTTGATTGATTGATTAATCATCAAATTTCAACTTTGTAGTCATGCCTATATTATTGCGAACAATAATGCCCATCCGCCCACTAACTGGGGCTAGGTATAGGTATACCTTTCTATAACCTACGCGCATTGCCGCGTTTTGACCCCAAACACCTTAAACTGTAGGTATTATAAAACAAGCAGTTATTTGGATATTGCCATAAATATTGAACAGTAAAAACCTTAATCCAATAAAAATTTGATCTACTGATATCACAAAGCAAGCTGATTCAAAATCTGACCTCTCGCCCTAGACATAAATTCATTCCGTACATCCCCGCCCGCTTGCTTCCTAAACGGTGTTTAACGTCTACCAGGCTTTGAGTAAATAATGTTCTTTAAATTTATCGCCCTAATAAATGTTTGGAACCCCTTTTTCTATGAAAATAAGTTTAAATTTACTGGTTCAAAATTTCACTAGTGTGGTAATGGGACCATGAATGCAGTTGTAGGATGATGTGATGATGTTTTGAATTAAAGCGTAAACGACGCAATAAAATCCAAAAAAAATGGTTTTATAGGTTTTAAAGTGAGGAACACCGCATCGCACAAATTAAAATTGACGTGTAACGTTTTTTTTTATAATTTTAATTAATATGCATTACACATTTGTTATTAACATCATTTGATATATTATTAGATATCATAATCTAATGTATCTAATACGTTTCTTTAATGATTTTATGAAAATTATCACGTCAAGTAATATAATAGTAACATGTTGTATAATGGATTTAGTTATAATATAATTGAATATACCATTATTTTTTTCATATTCGTAATTTTAATTAGAATAACTACATATTCAACATAATTTTATTGGTGTATGCTGTATTTTTAACCGACTTCAAAAAGGAGGAGGTTAACAATTCGTCGAAATCTTTTTTTTTTTTTTATGTATGTTCCCCGATTACTCGAAGACGCGTGGACCGATTTGAAAAATTCTTTTTTTGTTTGAAAGGGTATACCTTCTAGTTGGTCCCATTGTCACCGAATCCAGATCTGATGATGGGATCCTGGAGAAATCGAGGGAACTCTTCAAATGTCGTAGGCACACATGACATTTTTCATTTATTTTCGAAGACTAATCAAGTATTTGCCTCTAGTCATGAACGTTTTAAGTTGGTGATCTGATGATGGAAGGTACAACTCCTTAGCAATTAGGAGTTGGGGGATAACTCTTTAAGTATAACATAGTTCGTGTATTTTGGAAGCTATTTGAGTATTTGCCTTTAGGTGGTCATTCTTTCATGTAGGTGAGCTGATGATGAAAGGTACATTTCCTTAGAGATTCGGAGTTGGGGGACAATTCCTTAAATATAACATATTTCATGTATTTTGGAAGCTGTTCGAGTATTTGCGATTAGGTGGTCATCCTTTCATGTCGGTGAGCTGATGATGGAAGGTACAACTCCTTAGAGATTAGGAGTTGGGGGATAATTCTTTAAATATAACATAGTTCATGTATTTTGGAAGCTATTATTTAGAAATATTATTTAGAAGAGTATTTGCCTTTAGGTGGTCATAGTCTCATGTTGGTGAGCTGATGATGAAAGGTATAACTCCTTAACGATTAGGAGTTGGAGGATAATTCTTTGAATGTTCAACTGTCATACATTTTCGAGATGTATTCAAGTGTTTGCTTAGTAAGCTATGACATGTTGGTTAGCGGTTAGTGATTCTTTAAATAATATAGGCATGCTAAGGCTGCTACCTATAACCTTTGAAATTATTAACCGACTTCAAAAAGGAGGAGGTTTACAATTCGTCGAAATCTTTTTTTTTTTATATATGTTCCCCGATTACTCGAAGACGCGTGGACCGATTTGAAAACTTCTTTTTTTGTTTGAAAGGGTATACCTTCTAGTTGGTTCCATTGTCACCGAATTCAGATCTGATGATGGGATCCTAGAGAAATCGAGGGAACTCTTCAAATGTTGTAGGCACACATGACATTTTTCATTTATTTTCGAAGATTAATCAAGTATTTGCGTCTAGTCATGCACGTTTTAAGTTGGTGATCTGATGATGGAAGGTACAACTCCTTAGCAATTAGGAGTTGGGGGATAATTCTTTAAATATAGGTAACATAGTTCATGTATTTTGGAAGCTATACGTATTTGCTTTTAGGTGGTCATAGTCTCATGTTGGTGAGCTGATGACAAAAGGTATAACTCCTTAACGATTAGGAGTTGGAGGATAATTCTTTGAATATAACTGTCATACATTTTCGAGATCTATTCAAGTGTTTGCTTAGTAGTTATGACATGTTGGTTAGCGGTTAGTGATTCTTTAAATAATATAGATTCAGATTTTCTGGCCTATTATAGTGCAGTATATTCTAATTATAAATATTTAGAGCACACTAAATAACGATTTTACACTACTAAAAAGCAAAAAATAAAGTATTTTAAAATAAAAATTAAACCGCCTTCAAAAATTAACCCAAACTAAAAAGTAAAAAATAATTTTAGTTCCTACTTCTTAGGATTTCCTACCCAAACCTTTAAACCTTTTACCCTATTCATTGAAATAAAATATTATGTCTAGGTATCCTACAGATTTCTTAGAAGTCGGTGCCAAGCCAAATATGTTCACTTCGCGAGTATATGATTGTATGCGATAGAGCTTTGTAACTTACTGTCACTCCGGTTATGTTTTCATCAAAATGACTGAGGTAGATCATTCTGTTGATAAAAACATAATCGGCGGCACTTGGCACCAACTTCTAAGAAATCTGTAGGATACCTAGCCATAATATTTTATTTCAATGAATAGGGTAAAAGGTTTAAAGGTTTGGGTAGGAAATCCTAAGAAGTAGGAACTAAAATAATTTTTTACTTTTTAGTTTGGGTTAATTTTTGAAGGCGGTTTAATTTTTATTTTAAAATATTTTATAATATTGGCCTACCTGTGAAATGAAATGCAGTCGAATTTTGTAATGTTGCTACTGATTATTAAATGACGTATTTTGGGGCCTTCAGAAAACTGGGACCTTAAAAATCAATAAACTACATTTTCAACAACTATTTTTATTGTAATATAATATTTTATTAGGTTCTCTAAAATCTCAAATCCACAGCGCAGGCTTCGTCAAGTGGGACCAATAAAGTAATAATAATAATGAGAAAGAAATAAAATAATAAAATTAAATTTATTTATAAATCCAACTCGAACCGAATCTATTCAGTTATTATCTATGGAAAATTTTGTTGGTCTTGTTATTCATAAAAATATGTAGCTTCTAGTTGCACAATTCGTATTATAATTATTTGTAATATTTTTTTTTTTTTTACGTGGGGAAATGCGTTACGCATACCACCCGGGCACGGGGATGGACCCGGGTGGTTATGTGGGACTCCCAGGGCTGATGAGGCCCTGGTATACCCACTAAAACCCCACGGTCTTCCGACTCGCCGCATTTGAGCGAGGCTACGGGAACTCCGAAGAACACTTCCGTGACCTCGCTGGCGGCTGTCCAGACATCGGACTCATCGCAAGGAGTTTGTACTCCGGCCATCTGTAGGGCGTGCCTATGTTTGCAGCACGCATATCTTCTCATCTAACCTAACCTAACCCCTTTGTCGTAGCGTAAACTTGTAGTTCTGTCCTATCCTAATCAACTTATGACATTCAGCCAATTATGCCACGCAAAAAAGTATATTATATCACAATTTTTTTTTTTAAGTAAGAAAATTTATTTTCAAAACTACAATTTATGTACATAGATTAAATCTAACTAATCTACTTAACCTAACCTATATCTAAGATTGGCCCTTGTGGCATTGTATCGAGGATGCTGGCGGCATTTCCTCGCTGTATCGTAATACTGATGCGTTGTGCGAGGAAGACAAGTCGCCAGCTCTTCGGACTTTATCACTATTTATAACAAATAATATAATTTAGAGTATGTAACGGTTATTACAAGTAAATAAGATAAGTTAGATAAAGTGTTCATATAGACACTTATGACCATTATACCAATAATTACATAATATATGGCATTAATAAAGTAATCTAGAAATATGCCATTCATGACATTATTCGAAATAACATTATACTAAATTAAATACATGACAGGTAACAATAAAAAAAGATAGTGTTATATTATATGTATTTGATACCAGAGTTGGGCAAAAAGTAATATGATTACTCCTTCAGATTACTTTTGTATGTGTACTTTGTAATGATTATTACAAAGTACACATACAAATGTAATTTATAGAAGTAATCATATTACTTTTCGCCCAACTCTGTTTGATATTACCGAATGTATGTAACAAAAGAAGCAACGATAAGATAGTAAAGCAGTGAAAATTAAAACAAGCAGCTGACTGTATAGCACAAGTTTAGTTTTGCAACTGACACGAAAATATTTATATTTATTTGTCAAATTGTTTAAGTAAGAATTTAAAAAGAAAACCAGAGATAATAAAAAAATATAACTGTATAAACATTATATATCTACAACCTCTACAGTATGTTTTGCGGGGGGATTTGGGGTGTTGTAACATCCTACATGGGCTATAAGCTTCATTACTGAAAATGTGAAAACTATGAAGCTTCAATAAAGCTGTGTAATAGGGAAATCTAAAGTTTAGGGAAAAGTATAAAATAAACAAGGTATAGAAAGGAAAAATAAAATATTTATTAAATTAAAATTTCTTATTAGTTTTACAATTAAATCTAAGGACTCTACAAGCTCTGTATCTCATTTGGTCTGGTTAGGACTTCATGAGATACACCGTCATGATTGCTAGGGCCAAATACCTAAGTCAGGAAAACATGACGGTACAAAAACCAGCTATGCTATTCTCTTATTCACACATTCGACGCTGCGTTCATCAACGAGCTCGACGACGAGACAGCCTTCACTTCGACGTCGAGCGCAGCGCTGCGAAAAACGGTATTCACTAACGTAGAACAGCTCGTCGTCAAACTGTAGGCGGTAACTCTCGACGCAGTGTAGTTCCAGCTCACGCCGCATTCATCGCCGAGCGCTAGTGTCGTTTAAAGTGCATTAGTGAATACCATTTTTAGGCTCGACGCTGCCGCAGCGCTGACACAGCGCTGATAGCAAGGCGGTTTCCTTAGTGAATAACACTGCTGACGCCAAAGGTTAACCTGCACACACATGAAAAAATAAAAATTAATATAATAAAATATTGATAATAGCATGATCATCTAGTGGTAAATTGGACAACATTATGATAAGTAATAACCCAAATCCTCTGAGGTATGAGAAATGTTACAAAGTCCATGTCCGAAATATATTCCAACAACCACAATATTATCCAAGCCATTTGAATATTCTACACAATCTTAATACTAAGCCGTTATTATAAACTCTTACATATTAAGGGCAATGTCTGAACGATAGCCTCAGCGTGGACAGATTCTATATAAACCATATCGGGTATTTAGAGCTGCAAACCGATGCAAAACCCTCAGGTATGTCAGTACACTAAGAATATCCAAACGCTAGGAATAGATCCGAAGATACAAATTCCGAGACTAAGAATAAGAATGTGACAATATCCCTCTCAAGATGTTCATATGTATGTATATAATATATTTGTAGGTAGTATGTTTTACAATTATAATTAACGTGATATCACATTTGAATATGTATACTACTAAACCGCTTAAAACTAACTTATTAAATAGATGACGATTATGTTTTATACAGTGTTAATAAACCCATACATATCAAGGGCAATGTCTGGACGAGAGCCTCAGCGTGGACCGATTCTATATAAACCATATTGGGTATTTAGAGCTGCAAGCCGATGCAAAACCCTCAGGTATGTCAGTATACCAAGAATATCCAAACGCTAGGAATAGATCCGAAGATACAAATTCCGAGACTAAGAATAAGAATGTGACAATATCCCTCTCAACATGTTCATATGTATATATATAATATATTTGTAGGTAGTATGTTTTACAATTATAATTAACGTGATATAATATTCTAGTATGTATGTCGTATGACTTAAAGATTCCCATAATGTTATGAGACAAGCTGTCTTATTCAGAATCCGCATTACCTATAACAGAACCCCATTCGACCACAGTACTGTGAATTGCACATCAATGCACAGTATTATTCAAGCTCCATGGTAGCAAGCCCAGCCCGAAGGCATGAGACAACTTAGTCAATAGTCTGTAATATTGTTAAGCTTCGCACTTGCAATCTCGCCCATATAGTATAAAAATTTGGTTGTAAATATATAATTGGGGTCTTTAACTACAAATGTTAGCAAACAAAGGTACAGATTTCTGATCGGATGCTAATTAGATGTCTTGTCCGAATAGATCCGGGCAAGCATTCTACTTCGCGGTGTAGAATGTGCGAATCACCCTTTTCAAGGATCTCGCACAAACCTCGAATAAAGACCGCAGTCCTACCATGAAACTCGTAGTCTCCTATCAAATTAGATGACATGTAAGAATACCCCCATAAACCGGGCATAATCACACCTTCAACAATCATCAGTAGCCTGAATCACATTATCAAAGGAATGTAATGCCCGACCCCATCGACGACTTTCTATTCAGGAACCGTATTACGCAAGAACGGACCAAGTATGACCATACTACTGAGAATTGCACATCAATGCTCAGTATTATTCAAGCTCCATGGTAGCAAGCCCAGCCCGAAGGCACGAGACAACCTAGTCAATAGTCTGTAAGATCGTTAAGCTTCACACTTTATAGTCTCGCCCATATGGTATAAAAGTTTGTTTATAAATATATAATTGGGGTCTTTAACTACAAATGTTAGCAAACAAAGATACAGATTTCTGATCGGATGCTAATTAGATGTCTTGTCCGAATAGATCCGGGCAAGCATTCTACTTCGCGAGTTAAAGTTGTGCGAATCACCCTTTTCAAGGATCTCGCGCGAACCTCAAATAAAGACCGCAGTTCTACCATGAAACTCGTGGTCGCCTAACAAACTAGATGACTCATAAGAACACACTATAAACCGCCACGGCCATACCTTCAACAATCAACAGTAACTGTACTGCATCACATTATCAAAGGAATGTATTGCGGATCCTATTAACTACAACGTTAGTGTTAAATGCGGTCAATTCCAATGCAGAATAATCAATTTAGCATTTTAATAATTTCTGTGAATTTATGTGTACCGTTATCTGATGTAGATAGCTTTAATTGACAGTAGGGTAATATAGACTTAAACGTTTCAGAATAAGTTTCTTGAACCACAATCAATTTGTTGCCAATATTAAATCTGGATCACTTCATAAGAGTCTCAACTTCATAACGCACACGTTACGTTATACCGTTTGTAATCATCGTAATGAATCACGCATTCATAGTTTCTAATATACTATTGATGGACCAACGATTTATAATTAATTACTTGAATTACTGCGCGATTCATTAACAAAGAGTCGCATCCAAATAAGTCAAGTAATTGGAGGAACTGCTCACAGCCATTATTTATCACATTGAGCATAAAGATATTGAATAGCAGTGCATTGCCAATCAAGACGATGTAACCAGCAATAATTATGTATTATATTAGAATATCGTAGTTATGTCGTAGGTAGATGTTAAATCTAAAATACCCTTAATTCTAAATGAAACCGATATGCGCTTAAACGGACGATTATAATGTAGGTATAACTGTGGCGATGCAACACGTAGAGCTCACGTGAGCAGTAGCGCAAAGATGCAGTAGCTGTATATGGCGCCGTAATGTATAGAGTAGCTGAGCAGTGTCGACCAAACACGAAGCGCGTGTGTAGCGGTGTCGTGATGCCGTCTGTACATGGCGCCCTCTCTCTGGTACGCACGAAACACCGGAAAGTAGAAAATATCATGTTTATAACAGGTATTAATAAGAAGTTAATAATTTTGACCACGGATTATAATTGAACGGAATAATAGGAAAATACTCAAAGAGCAATTCAAATACCAAAATCAAATCAAGCAATTATTGCCCATTAATGTTCTGTTTAATCGATGAATAATAAATTATAACTCTAAATAAAGAATCAATTAGACCATTAAATAGTGGGATTCAATTAAACCAGATCCTAGCTCGCTCTCTACAACATTAATAAAATATATTTAAATTTAGAAATAATTTTCAATGTGGCACAGAATTAAATGATTTGAAGGGTAGATAATCCTATCTATTAAATAAACCAGAAGCAACACACCAGTTCAACGGAGTCATCACAGATTATGATTGCACGAAAGAATAGAAAAATACTAAAAGAGTAATTCAAATACCAAGACTAATCAAGCAATTATTGTTCATGAAATTTTCTGTTTGATCGATGAATAATAAATTATAAATCTAAATAAAAAATCAATTAACTCATTAAATAGTGGGATTCAATTAAACCAGATCCTAGCCCGCTCTCCACAGCATTAATATGATATATTAAGTTTAGAAATATTTTTCAATATGGCACACAATTAAGTTGAAGGGTAGATAATTCTATCTATTAAATAAACCAGAAGCAACACACCAATTCGACGGAGTCATCACAGATTATGATTGAACGGAATAATAGAAAAATACTAAAAGAGTGATTGAAATACCAAAACTAATCAAGCAATTATTCCCCATGAAATGTTCTTTTTAATCGATGAATAATAAATTATAACTCTAAATAAAAATCAATTAACTCATTAAATTGTGGGATTCAATTAACCAGATCCTAGCCCGCTCTACACAACATTAATATAATATATTTAAGTTTAGAAATATTTTTCAATATGGCACACAATTAATTAATTTGAAGGGTAGATAATCCTAACTATTAAATAAACCAGAAGCAACACACCAGTTCAACGGAGTCCAGTCAAGACAAAATGGCAGACGCCTTTGAGCGTCACTTGCGACCGATGGAGTATTTGATGCTGATGTAATTGCAGATATCTCCACACCCTTGATCCCGTGGATGATATAATTATGCCTCTCGCCGATGGACATGGACCGGAAATGAGAAATATTTTATTTAATTACCTACCAACATTTGTACACTATAATATAATGGGGCTGTCATTTAATACGGAAAATAATTATCTTAACACCTTCTCTGCGGCAATTAGCTAGGCTCATACGTAACTAACCATACTTTGTAAGGGGTCGACAGACCCCCTACCGCATTGAACGTGTTAACACGTGGCGTATCTATACAACCTACATGAATCATAATGCTGCGCGTTCCACTGGTTTACTACTGTCGACTAAAGAATACGGCAACCGAATAATTAATACAGAAATATTTAGATAGCCATGTTACATTATTAAAAAGTTACTCGATTATGTTCGTATTGTTGTTACGATGAACATTATAAAAGCAAATTAGTTAAATCAACCGTACACACAACGACCACAAGCAATGATTTATTATTATGTTCCTGTCATAGATTGCAATTTAAGATTCAACTTGCATGAAAACCATCCAGACACGGGCCCTGTATCCAGATACCCTCACACAAGCTGGACCCCAACTACAAGCTAAAACTAATTCAATCCGTATTAATTGAATATTAGATAACTTACGTTCGCCCTTGTGTCGGTTTGCCGTAAACTTATAGTCATTACTAATCGACCAGTACGATTCGTTACCACTTAGTAATTCTATAAAGCATTGTCGACAGTATATCGGAATAATAACTATTCAATATTTAAACTATGAATAAACACGATTTAAAACACAATTGAACACACATAATAGAAACTTAGATATTCGGGCACGTTCATCTCCAAAGAACAACGTATCCATTTCATTTTCAACCGAATCTGAATCTACCCACTTTCTAACATATCGCTGGAATCCCGTATGATTCGATGCACCTATTATTCTACAAATCACAAAGCAATTCCTATAAATATAAAGAATGCCAGAGGCGACGTACCATATCCATGTGGTGCATCCTTTGTGCGCCCAAATGCCGGGTGGTACCGCATTTCTATCTTCGAATCACGCCCAGGAATGGTGTTACTCGCCCTATGCCTCCGCTGCCGTAAAGCCTGCCTGCTATATCTGTGAACAATTCTAAACACAATATGCCTTACGAACTAACTCACTGACTTCCTTACGACTCGACGCTCTGCCGACGAAAAAGCCTCGAATACCTGTTACACTCCCCTAAGTCAGATTCTCTCAACTCTCATTCTCAATCCCTCAATTGTTCGTTCATTCGACGTCTTTGAATCACCTCATACTGAACATCTTTTACCATTGGCTAACAATAAACTAGCTCGAATCTGATTGGTTGAAATTCTACCCGCTCTGTTTAATGCCATAGTATCCTGAATGAAAACACTGACGTACAATTGTAGGTCACGTGGTACGCGGCGACGTCATGGTATTTTAAATCGAACGCCTACAAAAAGAATGAAAGCAAGAATTATCTTCACTTGATGTCGATACGTTACAGTGTGAATCCCGAATTTCTTTTTCAAGTAGCTACTTTATTTTTTGGGCTTTGGTTGCTCTTTTGCAACACTAAGCTGTCAAACACTGTCAAAGCACTCGTGTTGTGCTTAAATTTTTTAGTTGAACTTAATTTTGATTTTAAGTGATGTTTACCAACCAAAGTAAGTAACGTTAACGTTATCCACCTTTCGGATATCGTTTATATATTGCATGGCTTATTGTGTACATAAAAACATAAAATATTATGTTTATGTACTGGTTTTAACACAGAAAACGATTCAACCGCATTAGAGGATTTTTATGGGGACAGCAAGGATGTTCTAGTGTTCGTAGTTCAGGGTTGTCGATTTACACAAGTAGTCAAGTGTGTTACACAACAAAACATTATGGTAAATATTTTGAAAAACATATTGAAGTAGACGACGAATTAGAAAAAATGCTAATGAAATAAATAACTTATATTAAAATGAGCATACAGATTTTTTTCATACAGTATTATAGGCTAATGAGTATTTAATCGACTTTTTTTCGTGAGTTTAATCTTTTATTTTATTAATATTTAAAAGCGGTGGTGGCTCAGCGGTTTAGACGTTAGACTTTCAATCCGGAGGTCGTGGGTTCAAATCCTGGCTCGTACCAATGAGTTTTTCCGAAACTTATGTACGGAATATCAGATGATATTTACCATTAGCTTTCGGTGAGGGAAAAACATCGTGAGGAAACCTGCATATATCCGCGAAGAAATTCAAAGGTAGGTATGTGCGTGCAGATGTTCCCAACCCGCTTAGGGCCAGCGTGGGGACTATAGCCCAATCCTTCTCATATGTGAGAGGAGGCCTGTGTCCAGCAGTGGGACATTATATAGGCTAAAATATTATATTAAATATTATAATATTTAAAAAGCCGGGCCTTTAAATATCTCCGCGATTCTTCTCACACTAGTCCACCTTCTTCCGTCACCGCACTTACGATATTTTGGTTCGCTGCTACGCCACGATATCGCTAGTCGTATTAACCTCGTAAGACCCACCACAGTTACTTTTCCCGATTTTAATTTAAACCTTGTTCTATATGTAAATTTGTTAAAAATTTAGTTTTTACTAGTCTTATTAATTTTATTATTTGTATTTGTATAATATATCAATACCGCTAAAATTATATGACTGACAAATTCAATTTTATTAACTTAACCGCTCACCATTAAATTAACTCACATTTAATAAGCTTTCAAATTACGAAATTGTACATGACTAAAAGAGATCCGCAGTTTGATTTGTAAAATATTTACACTGCAAAGATGAAAGTTTTAATTGCTCAGTCGGTATGTTCACAAGCTACATAATTTAGGTGCTTTTAGACAATGAGATCTCATCACGCCGAAACACGTTTTAAGCCGGAACCGTATTTACTTTATCTACATTTATTTACTTCTTCTTAAACTCGTTCCACATATAATACAACATCGAGTGTTTTTGATATTACCGAAAACTGTCAACTAAATATACATAGGTTTAATGACTATGAACCGATAAGGTAATTTTAAGTTACTAAACGTTTTTTTTTCCGAGAGTACTTAGACTGGCTGACATGAGAAACAGATCTTAGCTATTTGACGGTTTCTACAAAAAAAGCTGGGAGTATGTATGTTTCATTATCAAATGTTCAAAAGGCCATAGTCGGATTTTCATAGTAAGTCAGCCTTTAAATCAACCAGACTCTAGTATTTTTTTGTGAGTACCTCTTATGGTGAAGAATATTTCTGCTGAGTATCAACGTCCTATCGGTGACAGTTTTTGACTTATGATTTTTTTTAGTTTTTTCTTTAATGTGTTGTATCTCAGGATGTATAAAAGCGAATTGCTCCAAATTTTGAAATAATGTTCTTTATTTAGATATGCATCGAATTTAAAAAAATGAATATCGATTGTCGTATAAAAAAAAGAAAAAAAAAGACCAAAAAATTTTTCATATTTTTTTTTGTGTACCTATGAAGTAGTGACACCTCTATTTTCTTTTTCTAATTATAGACCATACATTGGCCTACTAGTTGCCTAAGTATCAAAATTTTCCAAGCGGTACTTCTTACCAAAAATCGGCAATATGTGTGGTCAAGTTCTGCATTCAATCGGTGTTTTTCAATGTAGTATACAAACTCTTCATTTATATTTGAGTTTTCTTATCAGGTTATCTTATTTAAGAGTAAATGCTAATGACAACTTAATGTCATCATGATGCAAGCTGTTTATTTCATTATTAATCGGCCGTTTATTATTTTAACTAGCGTAATTCGATATTATTTATGAGATATTCATAAAAAATAATATATTTCTTGAATATATTACTATATACGCTAGTTGAAATGGTAAACGGCCGATTAATAATGAAATAAACAGCTTGCATCATGATGACATTAAGTTGTCATTAGCATTTACTCTTAAATAAGATAACCTGATAAGAAAACTCAAATATAAATGAAGAGTTTGTATACTACATTGAAAAACACCGATTGAATGCAGAACTTGACCACACATATTGCCGATTTTTGGTAAGAAGTACCGCCTGGAAAATTTTGATACTTAGGCAACTAGTAGGCCAATGTATGGTCTATAATTAGAAAAAGAAAATAGAGGTGTCACTACTTCATAGGTACACAAAAAAAAATATGAAAAATTTTTTGGTCTTTTTTTTTCTTTTTTTTATACGACAATCGATATTCATTTTTTTAAATTCGATGCATATCTAAATAAAGAACATTATTTCAAAATTTGAAGCAATTCGCTTTTATACATCCTGAGATACAACACATTAAAGAAAAAACTAAAAAAAATCATAAGTCAAAAACTGTCACCGATAGGACGTTGATACTCAGCAGAAATATTCTTCACCATAAGAGGTACTCACAAAAAAATACTAGAGTCTGGTTGATTTAAAGGCTGACTTACTATGAAAATCCGACTATGGCCTTTTATGTAAATCAAAAAAATCGAATAAAAATGTAATTGTAACAGTTTTCACCAATTATTTCTTTATTCAAATATAATAATTATAATCCATAGAAGGCTTGAAACATGAAATAAAAAACGAAGAACTTTTTTTTTTCAAGTAATTTGTTTTAAAGTAATATTATCTAGTAAATTATCTTAAACTAACTTCATAGAACCTTCTATATTATATTTGAATAAAGGATAATTTTATTAAATTGGCAACGTATCGTACCGGACTCGTGCCGTCGGAATGATCTTTATACTAACCCCACAAGTTTGTCGATTAAAATCACATGAAACAAAGTTTTGTTTGCTTGCAGATATCCGCGAAACCTCTACTGTAGATCAAACTTGTGAATCCCAATGAAATAAACATAGTACCACAAAATATTACAAATAAATTTTCCTTACCGATATAAGTAGGTAAGTATGATATACAGGGTAGTCCAAACCTTGACGTCAAAAAATTTTTTTTAGATTCTTCACGTTTCCTCGCGCTGGCCCTCACGGCGTAGAGGAGCGTCCCCTGGGTGGCGGATGGGGGAACGGTCGGTGGTACAGCCTAGCTAGCTACCGGCTAAGTCCGATGGACTCGCTGACCAAAGTAGAGTGTGGTCCTCCAGCATTTCGGGGGTTGTGCGGCGGGTTAACGCCCCGCCCACATAAAAACATTCTTGTTTCGAATACGACACGAAAGAATATACGATCTCCCTATACCGACGACCAAAGGAATGGCAAAATGGATTTCCGATTAGCATCATGGAATGTTCGTAGTTTGTTTAGACCGGGGGCCCTATACCAAGTGTCAAAAGAGCTGCAGCGCTATAAGATGGAGATTGCAGCATTGCAAGAGGTTCGATGGCCAGGAAAAGGTGAATGCCAATTAGATGGGGTAACAACGCTTTTCTTCAGCGGATCTGATGGTGGGCAGCATACCAATGGCACAGGGTTTATCGTTAGTAAGAAAATTGTTGGAAACGTCCTCCGAATTGAAGCAGTCTCAGACAGAATTTGCACCCTACGACTGCAAGGCCGTTTCTCGAACGTTACTATTGTGAACGTTTACGCGCCTACTGAGACCAGTGAAGACGATGTCAAAGATGAATTCTATGATAACCTTGAGACAGTTTACGACCATATCCCCGGCTACGATGTTAAGATACTTGTGGGGGACTTGAATGCAAAGGTGGGTCGAGAAGATATTTTTCTGCCGACTATTGGCAAGCACAGCAAGCATATGGTGACGAATGACAATGGTCTCAGAATGATAAGTTTTGCGGCATCTAAATCAATGGTTGTTTCTAGCACCATGTATCCTCACAAGGACATCTATAAGGGAACATGGAAGTCGCCAGACGGGAGGACAATTAACCAGATTGACCATGTGCTCATTGATTGTAGACACAGGAGTACTATAGAGGACGTTAAGTGTTATAGAGGCGCAGATTGCGACAGTGACCATTATTTATTGGGCGTCAAAATCCGATTTAAAATTAAAAGTACTGCTAAAACCAGATGTTTAAACAGAGAACCTCAAATCAACGTTGACGGTTTAAAAGACGAGTCCTCGTGCGAGCGATTTAGGCTGGAATTGAGTAATAGGTTTAGAGGGCTGGATATCAGGAGCGACGTCGATACATTTTGGAATGAAACCAGGGATGTAGTGAAAGATGTCAGCCTCAAAACACTGGGAAGTCGAAAGCCTCGAAAGCGCAGCAAGTGGTGGCCGGAAGAATGTAACCTCAGCGTGATGGAAAGGCGCAGGCTCAAAGTCCTTACGGAACAGGATAATGAGTGGAATGAAAAGTACCAGGAAGCCAGGAAGAAGTGTCGCAATATATTGAGAACCGCAAAACGAAACCATCTGGAAAATAATGTTCGGGAAATGGAGACCTTGATGCGGGCTGGCCAGGCACGTAAATTCTACCAAGAAATCAGAACCGTCCGTAAGGGATATCAGCCGTCCACTCAGTTTCTAGAAGACGATGATTGCAACCTGATTTCGGATCCCACGGAGATTAAGAGTCGGTGGCGAAACTACTTTCATGGCCTCTTGAACTGCCCAGTATTCACAAGCCACGTGGATCAGGATTATGAACCAATTCCTGGTGAAGATGACCCGTTGAGCTTTGACGAAGTTAGAAAAGCTATCATGCGCCTTAAGAACAACAAGGCTCCGGGAATTGACGGGCTTGCGGGCGAGCTTTGGAAACACGGAGGAGGTGAGACACAATCCCGGCTGTACGAACTGTTGCTCTTAATATGGCAAGAGGAGCGACAGCCAGGGGAGTGGAACCTCGGTGTCATATGTCCAGTACACAAGAAAAGATGTAAAAAGAAGTGCTCAAACTACAGAGGAATAGCACTACTCCCGACGGCTTATAAAGTGTTTTCATATGTTTTGCTCGCCCGGCTGGAGAAATATGCCGAGAAAATCCTTGGAGACTACCAGTGTGGGTTTCGACGCAATCGGAGTATAATCGACCAAATCTTCCTCCTAAAACAACTAATGGAGAAGAGGTGGGAGTACGCCCAGGAAATCCACATTCTCTTTGTTGATTTTGCCAAGGCCTATGACAGTATAGACAGAGAGTCGCTCTTTTCCATACTAAGAAACTTTAGGATCCCAGAGAAACTTGTGAGGATGATTGTGGTGGCCACAGGACTGAGTAAGATGCGGGTCAGAGTTGGAGGGGAGCTGACAGATGAGTTCGAAGTCATTACTGGCCTTAAACAAGGAGACGGATAGTAGGAAGAGAAGGATAGTATTCGGACGGCAACCCGTCACTTCACGGCCGAGGTATGTATAATACTTTTCTCTAACATGCAATGAAATGAAATAAAAAAATGTATCTTCGTTCTAAGAAATTATAAGTCAACTACATAACTAAGTCTTTGAAACACAACAAAAGTCAAATACGACACCGACACCTCATTTTTAGGGTTCCGTAGCCAAAATGGCAAAAACGGAACCCTTATAGATTCGTCATGTCCGTCTGTCCGTCTGTCCGTCTGTCACAGCCGATTTACTCGGAAACTATAAATGCTACAGTAACGAAATTTGGTAAGGATATGTGTTGTATGAACCGCTACAGGATTATGATACTAAATTGTAAAAAAACCATTGGGGTGGGGGCCCTCCATACATGTAACTGAGGGATAGACATTTTTTTTTAGTTGTATATAAGCAAGTGGGGTATTAATAGAAAGGCCTTTGAAAATGATATGAAAGTTTATAAATCAAATTTTTATTTAAGCAAATCGTTTTCGAGATATCAGCTCTCAAAGTCTGAAAAATGTGTCCCCCCCCTCTATTTTTTAAACTACGCGATATAAAATTCTAAAAAAAATATATGTTATGCACATTAACAAACTCTATCAACGATTTTTAGTTTGATTAAATTATCTTGTATAGTTTTTGAGGTAGGTTGATTTAACTGTATTTTTTTAATAATAAATTGATAATGGTACGGAACCCTTTGCGCGCGAGTCCGACTCGCACTTGGCCGGTTTTTTTTTTTAAGATTGACCTGTTTGAAAGTTGCAAATTTTTAATTTAAAAAACCGGCCAAGTGCGAGTCGGACTCGCGCGCGAAGGGTTCCGTACCATTATCAATCTATTATTAAAAACTACAGTTAAATCAACCTACCTCAAAAATTATAGGAGATAATTTAATCAAACTAAAAATCGTTGATAGAGTTTATTAATGTGCATAACATATATTTTTGAACATATTGTGAAAACACAAATCAAATTATTTATTAAATAAATATTTTGATTTGTACTTTTTTAATTTTTCTCCAGTAGTCACACTACTTAATACTATATAAATTATAAATATTAGATGTCATATACCAAAGAAAATCGACCAAGATCACCTATGTCCGAGGTGGGGATCGAACCCACGTACTCAGCTTTCGCGGCTGATGCCTGTACCCCTCGGCCACTCGGTCTTAGCAACCACCGGTCAAATTTCTCGGGTATATGCAATCCCTTACAAGGCTAGGCGCCTTTGACCATTCTCTAAGTGCAAGCACTAATTACATGCCTGCACCTCCTATTTAGAATACTTTACAGTTTTCTAGAATAGCTAGAGAGAGATGGTGCTGCCATCTATTGAACATCTTGTGAAAACACAAATCAAATTATTTATTAACTAAATATTTTGATTTGTACTTTTTTAATTTTTCTCCAGTAGTCACACTACTTAATACTATATAAATTATAAATATTAGATGTCATATACCAAAGAAAATCGACCAAGATCACCTATGTCCGAGGTGGGGATCGAACCCACGTACTCAGCTTTCGCGGCTGATGCCTGTACCCCTCGGCCACTCGGTCTTAGCAACCACCGGTCAAATTTCTCGGGTATATGCAATCCCTTACAAGGCTAGGCGCCTTTGACCATTCTCTAAGGGCAAGCACTAATTACATGCCTGCACCTCCTATTTAGAATACTTTACAGTTTTCTAGAATAGCTAGAGAGAGATGGTGCTGCCATCTATTGAACATATTGTGAAAACACAAATCAAATTATTTATTAACTAAATATTTTGATTTGTACTTTTTTAATTTTTCTCCAGTAGTCACACTACTTAATACTATATAAATTATAAATATTAGATGTCATATACCAAAGAAAATCGACCAAGATCACCTATGTCCGAGGTGGGGATCGAACCCACGTACTCAGCTTCCGCGGCTGATGCCTGTACCCCTCGGCCACTCGGTTTTAGCAACCACCGGTCAAATTTCTCGGGTATATGCAATCCCTTACAAGGCTAGGCGCTCTAGCTATTCTAGAAAACTGTAAAGTATTCTAAATAGGAGGTGCAGGCATGTAATTAGTGCTTGCCCTTAGAGAATGGTCAAAGGCGCCTAGCCTTGTAAGGGATTGCATATACCCGAGAAATTTGACCGGTGGTTGCTAAGACCGAGTGGCCGAGGGGTACAGGCATCAGCCGCGAAAGCTGAGTACGTGGGTTCGATCCCCACCTCGGACATAGGTGATCTTGGTCGATTTTCTTTGGTATATGACATCTAATATTTATAATTTAACATATATTTTTTTTAGAATTTTATATCGCGTAGTTTAAAAAATAGAGGGGGGGGGACACATTTTTCAGATTTTGAGAGCTGATATCTCGAAAACGATTTGCTTAAATAAAAATGAGATTTATTAACCTTCATATCATTTTCAAAGACCTTTCTATTAATACCCCACACGCTTATATACAACTAAAAAAAATTTTTTATCCCTCGGTTACATGTATGTAGGGCCCCCACCTCAATGGTTTTTTTTACAATTTAGTATCGTAATCCTGTAGCGGTTCATACAACACATTATCCTTACCAAATTTCGTTACAGTAGCATTAATAGTTTCCGAGTAAATCGGCTGTGACAGACGGACAGACGGACAGACGGACAGACGGACATGACGAATCTATAAGGGTTCCGTTTTTGCCATTTTGGCTACGGAACCCTAAAAAAGCGGTATTAGACGACGCGGTCGGTTGGGTCCAATTAATCGCATGCAGTAATCGGGGCCGACGGATCGCGCCATATAATACCGCTTTTTAAATATTATTTTGAGTAGTTATTGTATATTTATTTTAAATGATATAATTTAAATACCTAATTATAACTGCAAAAATTTGCCAATCATTTTTTTTATACTAATATTACTTACAGATAATTATTGGCTTAAAGCCAAGATGCCAGGTCACAACCCTATGTCAAATGAAAATTAAAAAAGAGATACTTGCCGGCCTGGCAACGAGGTACTTCCCGGCCACTTTTTAGGCACGTAACTACAACATTTCATTGCATGTTTGAGAAAATGTTACTTATTTTGACATGTGCCGTCAGTCACCTGAGATTAACTTTCATTTTATTCTTAGGGTTCTCTCACACTTACCATTTCATTTATTATGTATGAAAACAAAAAAAAAAATTATCGATTTTTCCAAAAGCCGATATACTAGACAACTTCTATTAATGGCCCAAGTAACCTGTCTAATTTATCGCAAATCGAAACGAACACCCTGTATGTTAGCCGATTTTTTGTAGTTTTCGAGGTATGAATTTTTGAAAATTTTTTTTGAGAAATTCTGGAATGAAGAAATTTATTAATAAAATAAACTGTTGGGGTTTTGAACTAGTTCCTTTTTGAAAAAGTATTACTACAAATAAAGAATTTACTGACAAAAAAATTAGCGTTCCCACTTTGTACATACATACAAGTAGGATAAGAAAATACCGAATTCAAAATTTTACGCTAAAAACGCATCAAAAGAGCATTAATGTACGTAAATATAAAAATAAAACATATCCCAAGGAATTTTCGTATTCTAAAGACCGCCCTAGACTTTGAGCCTTCGTAAAAACAAAAAAAAAGTGATACTTAATAATGATGATTTTTCAGAGTAGTCGGTCAAATAAACTTAAAAAAGCTTAATATTTTAAAGTAGTAAAAAATTACTAGAAAAACTACACAAATGTAGTTTTCGTAGTATTTTTTGTCTTTGTTTATTGATAAGAACAACAAAACAGACGAAATTTTACTTCATTTTTAAATTAACAATTTAGAAGCTTTTTTTAAGTTTCTAGACCGACTACCTACTCAGAAAAATCCTCATCATTAAGTATCACTTTTTTTTTTGCTTTTACGAAGGTTTAAGGTCTAGGGCAGTCTTTAGATTACCAAAAATCCTTAGGATATGTATTTTTTTTTATTTACGTGCATTAATGCTTTTTTGATGCGTTTTTAACGTAAAAGTTTGAATTTGGCATTTTTTATCCTACTTGTATAAAAGTGAGGACGCTAATTTTTTTGTCAGTAAATGCTTTTTTTGTCGTAATACTTTTACGAAAGGAAAATATTTAAAAAACCCAATAGTTTTTTTATCAATAAATTTCTTCATTCCAGAATTTCTCAAAAAAATTTTTTTTCAAAAATTCATATCTAGAAAATTACAAAAAATCGGCTAACATACATGGGGTATATTCTGATAGCCCATGACGTAAGGGACCAAAAAAAATGTTTTTGACGTCAACGTTTGGACCACCCTGTATGTATAAGTATTAAGAAAGTTTCTTTAATCAAATCATTTCACAACACACGCTGAAATAGTACATTACTATAGAGGACGGGAAACGAAGGGTTACAAGCCAAGTAGATATATCTAGCCGAAGGAACTGACGCCAGATAGGGATACGCGGCCTGTAACCCTGTTTCTCGCCGAGATTTCTATAATGTTTTTCTCAAACTTGCCATGAAATAAAACGAACTGATTTCGCCAAACCATACTATTTAATTTGTAAATAAAATATTTTAAAAATAAAAATAAAACCGCCTTCAAAAATTCGCCCGAACTAAAAAGTTAAAAATAATTTTGGTTCCTACTTCTTAGGATTTCCTACCCAAACCTTTAAACCTTTTACCCTATTCATTGAAATAAAACATTATGGCTAGGTACCCTACAGATTTCTTAGAAGTCGGTGCCAAGCCGAATACGTTCATAGGTATATATTAGATAGAGCTTTGTAACTTACTGTCACTCCGATTACGCTTTTATCAACAGAATGGTCTGCCTCAGTCATTTTCATGAAAGCATAACCGGAGTGACAGTATATTACAAAGCTCTATCAAATACATATAAGTACTCGCAAAGTGAACATATTTGGCTTGGCACCGACTTCTAAGAAATCTGTAGGGTACCTAGCCATAATGTTTTATTTCAATGAATAGGGTAAAAGGTTTAAAGGTTTGGGTAGGAAATCCTAAGAAGTAGGAACCAAAATTATTTTTAACTTTTTAGTTCGGGCGAATTTTTGAAGGCGGTTTTATTTTTATTTTTAAAATATTTTATTTTTTGCTTTTTAGTAGTGTAAATATAAAATCGTTATTCAGTATGTTCTAAATACTTATAATTAGAATGTACTGCACTGTAGTAGGCCATAAAACCTGAACTGGCGAACTTATATGAATACAAAAACAATTTCAAAGGTAACAGACTTAGCATGCCAATATTATTTAAAGAATCACTAACCGCTAACCGACATGTCATAACTACTAAGCAAACACTTGAATAGATCTCGAAAATATATGACATTTGTTATATATACAAAGAATGATCCTCCAACCCCTAATCGTTAAGAAGTTATTCCTTTCCTCATCAGCTCACCAACATGAGACTATGACCACCTAAAGGCAAATACTCGAATAGCCTCCAAAATATATGAAATATGTTATATTTAAAGAATTATCCCCCAACTCCTAATCTCCAAGGAGTTGTACCTTACATCATCAGCTCACCAACATGAAAGGATGACCACCTAAAGGCAAATACTCAAATAGCTTCCAAAATACATGAAATATGTTATACTTAAAGAATTATCCCCCAACTCCTAATTGCTAAAGAGTTGTACCTTCCATCATCAGATCACGAACTTAAGATGTTCATGACTAGATGCAAATACTTGATTAGTCTTCGAAAATAAATGAAAAATGTCATGTGTGCCTACAACATTTGAAGAGTTCCCTCGATTTCTCCAGGATCCCATCATCAGATCTGGATTCGGTGACAATGGGACTAACTAGAAGGTATACCCTTTCAAACAAAAAAAGAATATTTGAAATCGGTCCACGCGTCTTCGAGTAATCGGGGAACATACATAAAAAAAAAAAAGATTTCGACGAATTGTTAACCTCCTCCTTTTTGAAGTCGATTAATAAACCAATAGTACAGTATCATAAAACATAAAAAAAACATTCGCGCCTAACTTTTTTTTCCCTCAGTTTGAGGTATCCTTTTACCTGGTGGTATAGACATGTTCTTAGGTTATTTTTTTTCTGTGGCTGAATGTCAAGACCTAGTATCACAATTTGACGTTTCAAAACAAAAGACAGTTTGTTTGCAGTCCTAGGTGTGAAATAAATATATGAAATCTCTTTACATAATTATCATCTTAGCAAATGACACCGGATACGTACATAGTATTTCCGGGCTTTAATTTAAAGTAAGTAAACATCAAGATTCCGTAGCAATTTTGAGAAAAAATAATTTTAATTGATAAAACAAGGTACTTATACATAAAAAAATCAATTACACTTTCGCACTGGATTCTCTACCAGCCTGAAAAAATGCTTCAACATGTAGTAAGCATTACCTCTGTTAAATTATTATCATAATTTGTCTATAATCCTACAAAAAAAAGAATCAAATCGCGAAAGGTATTTTAAAGCAAATTGCCAAATCCCCGCGTGGCCACTTGGCGGATATAAGCCTGGTATAGTCTAGCCGGGTATATACTCGAGCATAGCGGGAACGATACTCTTTATCCGGGATTAAATTTTGCAGAGGACTGACTTTGCGAGTCGATGGGCCCGTCTCGGCAAACGTTTGATAATATTATTGTATTGAGAGTTTTTACTATTATTAAAAATAATGTTATATCTTCAGATTTGTTTATAATTAGTTAGCTAATAAAATACTAATTATTATTAAAATCCTCCCTAATTATATTACAAAATTTTGAAAAAAATTTTTTTTTTTTATTCTATCCACTCAGCATTGGAAGCTTATCAGAAGTCAACTAATTCAATATAATGTTATAAATGTCTCGCATACGTAGCAATGTACCGAGAAGTTTCATAAGCTGCGAAACTTCGATAGAGAATGTTCTCGGCAATTTAAATTCTACAAGCAATCTAATCATGTTAAAACCGTTGTATATGTATACATTTTAACGTAGGTATATGATACGCCTTGTTTACTCAATTGTAAATTATAATATTCTTCATAACACGTTTTTACAAGTTCTCATGGTAACATTCTCAATGAGAACTTATTATTAAATTCTCAAGAAAATTATCGGAAATTTCCAAGTATATTCCTTCAATTTTGAAATTGTTCTGCAACGTGTACATTGCTTCGCATAAGTAAGCCGCGTTTGAACAAAATTATTGTGATCCGTTTCAATTACTAGACTAGTTCACTTAGTTTAGTAGCTTTGTTAACCGACTTCAAAAAGGAGGAGGTTTACAATTCGACGAAATCTTTTTTTTTTTTTTTATGTATGTTCCCCGATTGCTCGAAGACGCGTGGACCGATTTGGAAAATTCTTTTTTTGTTTGAAAGGGTATACCTTCTAGTTGGTCCCATTGTCGTCGGGTCCAGATCTGATGATGGGATCCTGGAGAAATCGAGGGAACTCTTCAAATGTTGTAGGCACACATGACATTTTTCATTTATTTTCGAAAGCCAATCAAGTATTTGCGTCTAGTAATGAACGTCTTAAGTCGGTGAGCTGATGATGGAAGGTACAACTCCTTAGAGATTAGGAGTTGGGCAATAATTCTTTAAATATAACACGTTTCATGGTTTTTGGAAGCTATTCCAGTATTTGCCTTTAGGTGGTCATAGGCTCATGTTGGTGAGCTGATGATGGAAGGTACGACTCCTTAGCGATTAGGAGTTGCGCAATAATTCTTTAAATATAACACGTTTCATGGTTTTTGGAAGCTATTCCAGTATTTGCCTTTAGGTGGTCATAGGCTCATGTTGGTGAGCTGATGATGGAAGGTACAACTCCTTAACGATTAGGAGTTAGAGGATAATTCTTTAAATATAACATATTACATGTATTTTGGAAGCTATTCAAGTATTTGCCTTTAGGTGGTCATAGGCTCATGTTGGTGAGCTGATGATGGAAGGTACAACTCCTTAGCGATTAGGAGTTGGGCAATAATTCTTTAAATATAACACGTTTCATGGTTTTTGGAAGCTATTCCAGTATTTGCCTTTAGGTGGTCATAGGCTCATGTTGGTGAGCTGATGATGGAAGGTACAACTCCTTAACGATTAGGAGTTAGAGGATAATTCTTTAAATATAACATATTACATGTATTTTGGAAGCTATTCAAGTATTTGCCTTTAGGTGGTCATAGGCTCATGTTGGTGAGCTGATGATGGAAGGTACAACTCCTTAGCGATTAGGAGTTGGGCAATAATTCTTTAAATACAACATATTTCATGTTTTTTTAAGCTATTCGAGTATTTGCCTTTAGGTGGTCATAGGCTCATGTTGGTGAGCTGATGATGGAAGGTACAACTCCTTAGCGATTAGGAGTTGGGGGATAATTCTCACTAAGCGGAATACTAACTCAAGTCATTAAAAGCCCCCGCCTACGGGGTCAGGCTTCTAACACTCTCGTTGGTAATACCGTACTTACCTCCCTAGATGCACAATGTACTTTTACTGAACCTATTTTATATTTATACTATACTAAAAAGCAAAAAAAAAAATATTTTAAAAATAAAAATTAAACCGCCTTCAAAAATACGCTGGAACTAAAAAGTGCAAAATAATTTTGGTTCCTACCACTTAGGATTTCCTACCCAAACCTTTAAACCTTTTACCCTATTCATTGAAATAAAATATGATTCCTAGGTACCCCACTGATCTCAGTGAAGTCGGTGCCAAGACACAGAACAACAACAACAACTAAATAATATTACGTATACACTTCATAATATTAATAATATTTTGATTTAATTTACAATATTTTGAAGAGTATTTCTTAAGCCTAAAATAATAACTAACCCTAAAATATGAGTGTGATGTAGCCTGTGGACGTATTTGTCTTGGCACCGACTTCACTGAGATCAGTGGGGTACCTAGGAATCATATTTTATTTCAATGAATAGGGTAAAAGGTTTAAAGGTTTGGGTAGGAAATCCTAAGTGGTAGGAACCAAAATTATTTTGCACTTTTTAGTTCCAGCGTATTTTTGAAGGCGGTTTAATTTTTATTTTTAAAATATTTTTTTTGTATGTTAAGCTTGACTATTTCACAACTTATCTTATATTGTTACAAAGTATTATAGGGAACTTTAGGCCTGTATTAATATTAATTCGTGTATGTATTTTTTTTGTACATGGCTGTTTGTTTTTCTAAATAAATAAAAAAAATTGTCTTATTTTTAACCGACTTCAAAAAGGAGGAGGTTTACAATTCGTCGAAATCTTTTTTTTTTTTATGTATGTTCCCCGATTACTCGAAGACGCGTTGACCGATTTGAAAAATTCTTTTTTTGTTTGAAAGGGTATACCATCTAGTTGGTCCCATTGTCACCGAATTCAGATCTGATGATGAGATCCTGGAGAAATCGAGGAAACTCTTCAAATGTTGTAGGCACAGATGACATTTTTCAGTTATCTTCGAAGACTAAACAAGTATTTGCGTCTAGTCATGAACCTTTTAAGTTGGTGATCTGATGATGGAAGGTACAACTCCTTAGCAATTAGGAGTTGGGGGATAATTCTTTAAGTATAACATTTTTCGTGAAATTTGGAAGCTATTTGAGTATTTGCCTTTAGGTGGTCATCCTTACATGTTGGTGAGCTTATGATGAAAGGTACAACTCCTTAGAGATTAGGAGTTGGGGGACAATTCTTTAAATATAACATATTTCATGTATTTTGGAAGCTATTCGAGTATTTTGCGTTTAGGTGGTCATCCTTTCATGTCGGTGTGCTGATGATGGAAGGTACAACTCCTTAGAGATTAGGAGTTTGGGGATAATTCTTTAAATATAACATAGTTCATGTATTTTGGAAGCTATTTGAGTATTTGCCTTTAGGTGGTCATAGTCTCATGTTGGTGAGCTGATGACGAAAGGTATAACTCCTTAACGATTAGGAGTTGGAGGATAATTCTTTGAATATAACAACTGTCATACATTTTCGAGATCTATTCAAGTGTTTGCTTAGTAGTTATGACATGTTGGTTAGCGGTTAGTGATTCTTTAAATAATATAGGTATGCTAAGGCTGTTATCTAAAATCTTTGACATTATTCATACCTGCTGATGATATAATGTATATCTCCTTGATAATGGGATAATTCTTTGAAAATCTAAGTTATCCAGTTCAGGTTTTCTGGCCTATTACAGTGCAGTACATTCTAATTATAAGTATTTAGTGCGTACTAAATAACGATTTTACACTACTAAAAAGCAAAAAATAAAATATTTTAAAATAAAAATAAAACCGCCTTCAAAAATTCGCCCGAACTAAAAGGTAAAAAATAATTTTTGTTCCTACTTCTTAGGATTTTCTACCCAAACCTTTAAACCTTTTACCCTATTCATTGAGATAAAATATTATGGCTAGGTATCCTACAGATTTCTAAGAAGTCGGTGCCAAGCCAAATATGTTCACTTCGCGATTATACGAGTATGACTGTATTTGATAGAGCTTTGTAACTTACTGTCACTCCGGTTATGCTTTCATCAAAATGACTGAGGCAGATCATTCTGTTGATATAAACATAACCGGAGTGACAGTAAGTTACAAAGCTCTATCTAATAACTATAATTATACCTACCTATGAACGTATTTGGCTTGGCACCGACTTCTTAGAAATCTGTAGGATACCTAGCCATAATATTTTATCTCAATGAATAGGGTAAAAGGTTTAAAGGTTTGGGTAGAAAATCCTAAGAAGTAGGAACAAAAATTATTTTTTACCTTTTAGTTCGGGCGAATTTTTGAAGGCGGTTTTATTTTTATTTTAAAATATTTTATTCAGTCACATGTTCTTAAGAATGAATTATAAAATACAATATTTAAATTGAAATTGTTGCTAAGCCAGTACCTAAAGATTAAAATAATGGTGTCCATTCACAATCTCAAATAACCCCTACCCTTTGCTGCCTTGTTTATCTAAATCGCGTACAAACACCTGGTGTAGGGAAGCCATATTTAAAGGGGTGAGTTTATTTGTTTGTTATATCACTGCAATGGAACATTATATTAATCAGTCTTAGATCTTACATCTGATTTGTTTGTATTTGATTAAGATTATATGTAGTCAAAACTGACGATACATTTATGGCATTATTATGATATGTGTACCTATCTGTTGTTCGTTTGGTCTCTTTAAAATAATCGATATTATAGTTGCGATGCTATGTACTACTCGTAAACTTGCAAATTAAGCTAGTCATTCATTATTTTGGCTGTGTGGTGACGGCAGTAAGAATACATTTTATCACCACCCCAACTCCTCCTGCGGGTGTCGTAAGAGTCGACTAAGGGATTGAAGTGTCACTGACCATTATTTGATAAAAGATTGATGATGGGCAGCAGCGTCATCATAGTGGACACATTACTGCGATCGTCAATCCGCTTGCCCAGCGTGGCGATTATGGACATTTACCTCCTATTGCGTCTATACGCATAGTTAATAGGAGAGGCCTACGTCCAGCAGTGGACTAACATAGGCTGATGATGATGTCGATGATGATGATGATGATTCATTATTTACAAAATTAAGACATGAAACAAAAATAAACAATCTACGCCGGTTCTATCCCTACACCTCTGGCCTGAGAAGAAATCTATTCGTTTGAAAAGGTAATAAACATTATTGGGACTTCAAATATTATATAAATTAAGAACCACACACGTACCTACCTAATGTTTAAGCATATAAATTATTCTTATTCTTGCTCTAATTATATTAAATAATTTGAAAATTATTGTTGTATTGTTAGGGAGGCATCCGAAGTTTGAGACAGGGAAGAAACTCAGCGGAACACATTTTCAAAACCATTTGCATTACTTCTTCACATACCTACATTAAACCGAAACATACAATTTTGATTCATATGGACAACAAAATAATTTTGAAAAAATGGCAAGTAGGTACAAAAACTTTTGACTGCTATATAAGACATAACTTAAATAGTAGTCTTGTTTTTCGCATAGTGTATCTTTGATCGTTTAGTGCTGCCACCCATATTTCGTGCACATTACCTTATATTTTATTTTTCGAAGAGAGAGGCAATATTCAAAACTTTACACGTAACTATAAATTGTTTAGCACAAATTAGGTATCTATACTTAGTACGTTGATATTGCAAATTAGTAAATCTAAGTATGTCCTATACTAGGAACAATGATTTTCTAAGTTATTTTTTACTGGCCATTAAAGTATCGTATATCATAATCTCAAACATCGACAGCATTCGACCACTACCACTTAGCGTTGTCATCTAAATATTATAGGCTCATTAAAATTGAGATGTGCATCAAAAATAACGCCTACTTAGATGATACTTCATTGATAATTTTCAAACAAGGACTTACCTTTTGATATTATCAGAAAGTCATAACGGAACTCTTTTAAGCATTCAACAGCACCCAATGCTCTACTGAAATAGCCCTGTCAACGTCCATCGGCAGAAACTCGGCATCTTCAAGCAACTCGCCACACAACAGTTTTAATAGTAGACAAGCAGCGCATTTTGGATCAAAGATCGAACCCTGGCTGCTTCCAGAATGGTTAGTATGGATTTGTGATTGATCAAAATACGTTCAAAGCGGGCATAAAATAGTTAAAGAAAAAAGTATAAGAATAATTCTAGTTCTAGCTTTTCACCGCGAAATTTTTGAATAGCCTCCCAAAGATGGCGTTTCGTTCGTGGGTTAACTAAAGTTCGTACACGTAACTGCGTGCCCTTGACGTTGTTTAGTTTACGTAAGTAAAGCAGTATTCAAGAAAATTTATTTGTTTCAATCGTAAGGTGTTTATTCTCACCCATTTTTAGGGTTCCGTAGCCAAAATGGCAAAAACCCTTAAAGTTTCGCTATGTCCGTCTGTCCGTCTGTCCGCAGCATAGCTCAGTGGCCGTTAATACAAGAAATCTGCAATTTCGTACAGGTAGTGTGATATTAATAGTGGTACATTAAAAACTAGAAAAAAAAATCAGGTGCCTCCCCAACTGGTGAAGTGGGGATGATTTTTTTATTTGCTGTAATCCTATCCTCCTATAGGGGTATCATTGAATAGGCCTCTTTAAATAAATAAGGGTCTTAAAATAAAGTTATTTTCTATAGTCATTATTTTGAGAGATAATCGCAACAGAAAAAAAATATTGTCCGTAGGTCCAAAAAATATGAAAAAAATCATGAATATTAGGCTTATACAATATTTTAAAACAAAAATATTTCGAACATAACCGGCCCAGCCGTTTTTGAATAACTACGGAACCCTACACTAAGCATGGCCCGACATGATCGTGGCCGGTTTTTTTATTTGCTGCATTATTTAAACTTCCATTGTCTAAAATAGGAGCATGTACATTAAGTTGTTCACTGTAATACAGCACACTAGGGTTGAATGTGAAAGACAATCAAGTTCTGAATTCTGGCCAACTGGCGGCACATGGCGCAATAAGGTAAATAAGTCTGCCAGTGAGTGAGCCACACAATAGCGCGGGCTAATTTATTAGACAGCGCTTAGGGGACAGTGTGGCCACTAATGTAGCGGATAAGACGTAGTGGGTTCTCGACAGTAAGAGTTTAAAGCTATTTTACTAGTGGGGTGCACTGGGAATGAAAAAGTATTTAAATAATATGTACTTACCTATTAGTCTCTTAGAGTAAACGGTTGAGTAGTCTTATTGCGCATGTGGCTTTAATTTTGCTGCGGGCTTGTTTCGCCGATCCGAAGCTGACGTATTTTATGCGCACGGTTCCTACCCGGCTACATCCAGCGTAAATTTACTCCTTTGACGGAGTGTTCAAGGGGTCAGTTCGCAGTAGAGATGCTGCCTAACTTCTACCTCGACAGCAGCAGGTAGTGGGATCAAGCTTCTGTACATTCGGTTCGGTGGACTAGAAATCCATCAGGTGTGAGATCCTCAGTCGCGCTAGTCGGTCCGATGGTAACAGGCCGGATGAGTTGACACTGATGCCGTGGTATAAGGGGAAGTGCTTGACGTTGGACGCGACGTGCGTTAGCACTTTTAATTTGCTGTGTCCCATATTGAACGGACTGTCCAGTCGGCTTTGCTACAAAGTCGCATTTCTGTGTTAATTGCCACTGTTTTTGCTATAATATTTATGATTGTGACTGTAGCAGGTATGTATAGCTACAGCCTATTCATCCTTAGTTGTATTATTTAGTTAACATCTTCCTAAACTCCAAGTACACTAATTCTTTATTCTCAAACTGCCATGTTGTCCTGTACCAAAACGCCTGGGATTTACTCCGCAGTCATTTGGTTATACATGTCTGTATTTGTATAGCTTACGGATGAAAGTAATTGATTTTGAATATTTATTGCCACGCGCATTGCACGATTGCAGTTGTTTAACATGGGCGCCCCGCCCGACGCCTCGCTTGAACGTCTACTCAGCTAGGCCTTAGACTTAGGAAGTGAGTGTAGCGACGAAAATGAAACTTTGACATGTGTTTTTTTTTTATAAAAAATGAGTTTGTGGTAAAATGACAAAACAGGTCCCCATTCTTTATTCATATTCTCCAACATACAACGGAACCAGTAATTAATTATCATTTTTTTAACAAATAATTTCTTAGTAATTAGGTTAAGTCAATTTTCAGTACTTTGTAGGCCATTTTCTCCTAACAGGTTAAGTTGGGGCAGCTAAAAAAATACGTGTCCGTTATTTTAGACTACTCTATAACATAATATTATCAAAATGAATAAAATCGGCGTCGGACAGTTGGGTACCCTTCCTTGTAAGAATGCTTAGATTTACTTGATCTATTTGTTCAACAAAAAAATACAAATTTAAATATCCATCAAAATTGCATAAAAAAGGAATTGTGTAAATTAAACTTTGACTTCGTGGCCTCGTCTTCAGGGGTTAGTTGGTAA